>JAPYZJ010002075.1:0-22798 GCA_030522765.1 Ophioninae sp. B BG-2022a
TCACTAAACTACTCGACTAATTTTTTGTGGTTCGCACACATTTAGCCACTAAATTACTCGCTACTTTACTAAATTACTAGCCTAGTCCGAACTAGGCTTTAGGAACGAAAGTTTACGAGGGTCTGATTTTAGCCCGCCATAATTCAAAAATTACCCGTGAAGCAACGTTCGGTACACGTGGCGCCGTCTACTGGCGAACTATTGTACAACACGGTGAGATGCCTAGATCCAGCATTATAAAATGCCCGCGTTTATGGAATTGAGTAATTTTACGGGGATCGAATGTGTTTCGTATGTTAGTCCGATGGTCAAGCTGTGTTTGTACCAAATATGGAAATGTTTCGTTGGTAAGTTTTCACGTGAAGCTTATTAACGAAATACCCAAAATTGTTACTTTCGGTGCCTAGTGATAAAAACGATGGTGCGTGTTTTTTTATTGATTCGGAAAAAGACTCGGAATCCTTATGACCTTTTTATTTATCGTTTCAAGGTTCACCTTGATGTGACTTTGAATCTCGAAGGTAAATTGAAATTCCTATCTTTACCGTCTTTCTTGAGACTGAGCTAAGATTCGTTTCAAGATGTTTTATGACATTTCGAACTTTCAGAGCTACAACCTCGTAACACTTTACCCCAAACAAACCCAATATCAAACTTGGGGGAAAAAAGGCCATATGGGAAAATGCATTATCCGTAAAATCGGAGTTGTTGGCAAACTACGATATCAGCAGGATAAGCGAAATGGAAAAAGCGATAGAAAAGGGTGGGGGTAAATGTAAAGGAGAGAAGAGCGAACGAGAAGAGAAGAGCCACGACAAAGAAGCGACGAAATATGTAGAAGGTTGTGGTCAGAGAGAGAAGAAGGACGTGCGTCAAGGCAACTCAATATTACTCGATATCCGCAACAGAGTGAGATCGGGTCGTAGTTGACCCACTTAAACTCACAGAAAAAAAACGCCTTTATGTAGACGATTTTTCTTCATCGCTATTAATACTTACCGAAATACCACTAACCTTTTTTTTTTTTAATTAAACGTTCCTTTTTCTCTTCTCAGATTTTTGTATTTATTTAACTTCTCGATTATATTACGTCAACGTTAATTTTAGTTTTATTTTTTATTTCCTTATTTTCACTACATCTCTTATTATCTTCCAAATAATTTTTCAATTATTTCAGTGTAATGCAAATAAAACAAAAAAAAAACTTTTTATTTTATCGAATACGTAATGCTAATATAGGTATGGCTATTTTATGATTATCTCACGAATAGTAATCACAATTACCGTGGAAATACTAGTTACATTTATTATAAATTAAGTTTGGAAAAAAATCGTGAAAAAAATAATAATTGAACGTATTTCGAAGAATTACTATAAATTTCAAAAAAGAGATGAAAAGTTGAGGTTCTCTTCTTCGGCGGCAAATTGCCGCGATAAAAGAGTAGGAAACCGGAAGAATGCGTTCGGTGGATGCGTTCCACTTATTTCACGAGGCAATCACAAATGCTACGGTAACAAAAAGACAAGAGAAATAAACAAGTTTCCGAGCAGCCGGGAGGTTAAGTTTCAATAGAACGAATGCCCGGTTAGAAATAGCTAGGTGTTGTACAAACCAGGAAGAATGAAGAGCGAAGAACAAAAGAAAGTGCGGGCTTGACGTACCGTTTCTTTTCAAGCAGTTTGTTTCTTTATGCATCCGTCGTTTGTAGAAACGCTTCTCTATTCGAGCCGAGAACATCTACTCCCCTTTGTACCAAGTGGAAGTAACGGATTTCAAGGGCTACAGAAGCGCCAACGTACGGCTTAAATTCGACCGCAAAATGGTACAGGGTTTCAACCGCGTGGCGCTTCGATCGCGTCCGATCCCCATCGCTATGCAAACCAGCCCTTTTTTCTCTTCAAATTTCATAGCTGACCTCGGGATTAGAAAAAGCCGCTAATGGTATCGTAATGTCGAAATTAATCATGGAAAATTAAACTGAAAATTATTGAAGTTTCGAAAACTCGAAGTTTTCGTTGAGAATAACGGGACTGACTAGGAAACCCGAACTTCGATTGACCAGAAGGCTCGAAATTCCGAATCTTAATCATTCGAAACTGCAAATTTCGTAAAGATTCACAAAGTTTGTTTGGGTTCGTTTGGGTTCGTTAGTTTGATTTTAAGCCCTTGATTTTAAACAAACCCAAACAAACCCAAAAAAAAAAATTTCTTTATTCAAAAATAAAAAAATTAACATGATAAAAATAAATAAAATAAAAATACAAACTCAAAAATTCACGAAATTAATAAATTTTCGTTCAAAATATTTTCAAAAATGGCGCCGTTACGTGTAGTCATGTCACATCTGAAAGAAATGAATCATAGTAAATCATTGCTATGGCTTAAATTGTTCTTAACAGTTCAGGGTTTATTAAAAAAAAATAATTTTTTTATTAACAAAAAATTTTCTTTTTTATTAAAAAAATTATTTCTTTTTGTTAAAAAAAATTACCTGGTGGTACGATCCATCAAAAACCCAGAGATTTGTCCAACCGCAGCCGTATTGTCCATTTCCCACTGTCGCATAATTGGAGGAATCTTTTTTCCAAAATTCGATAAATTGGCCAAATTGAGAATGGCGATTATTTATAACCCAGTGAAAGAGTGAGGACTTGAATGGATAGGAATTTTGTACAGGGTAGATATATTTTAGTCGATTTATATGAAAAGGTAGTTTTGATCGTACAGATTCGGAGCAAAAATGTGGACCTACTGTACGTCCGTGGCACTGCTGGTTCTCGGATGCTTTTATGACGGGGCGACGGGCGTTGCGATATCTCAGGATCAAATCGCCCAGGACGCGGACATCGCAAGGCACTACAACACCCGTTATTCCATATTCGATGAGCCTTACAACATTGAGTTCAAGTATCACAACTACAACCAGATGAGCCGTTTCCTAAGGGCCACTTCGCTTCGATTTCAAAATCTCACTGCCCTCTACTCAATAGGAAAATCGGTCAAAGGTACTTCATCGTATTATTAATAACAAACAATAAATTTGAACAAAAACAGTTTTGCGTATAATTCGAGCTCTGATAATGAACTTCAATCGAAAAGTTATTCCGTGTCTATTTTTGATTTTTAAAAAGAAAATCTTTACAACCAAAAAAAGCATTAATCAACAGTAAAAACTTCAAATAAATCTTCGAAGTTTCAAAGGTAAAAACTTCAAATATATCTTCGAAGTTTTAAAGGTAAAAACTTCAAATATATCTTCGAAGTTTCAAAGGTAAAAACTTCAAAGATATCTTCGAATTTTTTAAGGTAAAAACTTCAAATATATCTTCGAAGTTTTAAAGGTAAAAACTTCAAATATATCTTCGAAGTTTCAAAGGTAAAAACTTCAAAGATATATTCGAAGTTTTTAAGGTAAAACTTCAAATATATCTCCGAAGTTTCAAAGGTAAAAACTTCAAAGATATCTTCGAAGTTTCAACGGTAAAAAACTTCAAAGATATCTTCGAATTTTCAAAGGTAAAAACTTCAAAGATATCTTCGAATTTTCAAAGGTAAAAACTTCAAAGATATCTTCGAATTTTCAAAGGTAAAAACTTCAAAGATATCTTCGAATTTTTTAAGGTAAAAAACTTCAGATATCTTCGAATTTTTGAAGGTAAAAAACTTCAAAGATATCTTCGAATTTTCAAAGGTAAAAACTTCAAAGATATCTTCGAATTTTTTAAGGTAAAAAACTTCAAAGATATCTTCGAATTTTCAAAGGTAAAAACTTCAAAGATATCTTCGAATTTTCAAAGGTAAAAACTTCAAAGATAAAATCCCCAAAATTTCAGTCGGTTAAATAGCCCAAAAAACAAAGAATTTTGAAAACCACTTTTTTACTACGTTGTATTCTTCGCTTTCAGTACATTTGAAAGCGATACCATATATTTCGTTTTAATGAATCAGACAAGCTAGTAGTGAAAAACCCGCCGGAATTCCCGACGAATTAGTGATTCTGATAAAAACTATCACAACAATGAGGTTCAAGAGACGAGGGACAATATAATGCAAATAGAAGACAAAACTTATCCACTTTGAGGCGAATAAATTATTTAATGTTCGTCTGTATCATAATTCAGGACGGGACCTGTGGGTCATGGTCGTATCATCGTCACCTTACGAGCACATGATCGGAAAACCCGATGTCAAGTATATCGCCAATATACACGGAAACGAAGCGGTCGGCCGGGAGCTCATGCTTCATCTTATCCACGTACGTGATCTTCACGCTTTACTGCTGAAACTAACCTTCTATTCTCTTCGGAAATAACGTGATTTTTCGAGCAATAAAATAATGTTTTATATCAATGGCAAAAATGGTGGAAAATCAAATAATCATGATTTAGGAAATTCAAAGCATTGTTTAAATATGAATAAAAAGGAAGATAATAATCTTTTTTTTTTATTTTGGACGAAAGGGAAGACATCGAAAAAAATAGTTATTTTCTTCCATTTGGTTGAAAATAAAAAAAAAATGATTATTTTCTTCCATTTCGTTCAAAATAACAAAAATGATTATTATCTTCCTTTTTTATTGAAAATTAAAAAATTAATTTAGGAAGGAAGATAATAATCATTTTTTTAATTTTAAACGAAAGGGAAGACATCGGAAAATTGTTATTTTCTTTCCGTTCGTTCAAAATAACAAAAATTATTATTGTCTCTCTTTTTATTGAAAATTAAAAAATTGATTTGAAAAGAAAGATAATAATCATTTGTTTTTTTTATTTTTAACGAAAGAGAAGACATCGATAAAATTTGTATTTCCTTCCCTTTCGTTAAAACTGAAAATTTGTCGATGTCTTCCCTTTTTTCGTTAAAAATAAACAAGTTACATTATATTGTTAATTTCATTCGAAAAGGAGAATAATAATATTAAGTTTAATCCAAATGGAAGACGATAACAATTTCGAATGTTGCAACAAAAGAAAAGATAATAATTTTGTATGTTCAACGAAAAGGATAAATTTTGGAAAATACTAAATTTTTTTTTTCGAAAGGGAAAACGATTCAAATTTTCTCGATTTTTAACCGAAATATAAAGAATAATTTTGATTCAACATTCAGTTGTTCGTGACGAAATACGGTACAGATCCGTACCTGACGTGGTTGCTAGACAATACCCGTATACACATACTGCCTTCTATGAATCCGGACGGTTTCGAAGTCTCAAAGGAGGGTTCCTGCGAGGGTGGCCAAGGTCGTTACAACGCAAGGGGTTTCGATCTGAATCGTAATTTCCCGGATTATTTCAAGCAGAACAACAAAAAGAGCCAGCCGGAAACGGAAGCGGTGAAAGAATGGGTATCGAAAATACAGTTCGTACTTTCAGGCAGTCTTCACGGTGGTGCTCTAGTAGCGAGTTATCCTTTCGACAATACACCAAATTCGCGTGAGTAACAACAACAATTTAGTGAACTTAAATTTTTTTCAAGGTCAAAAGGTCAAAAATTACCATTAAACGCAAAACTTTCGCGGTTCGCGATTATTAAAAAATTATATATTTTCAAATGCTTTCACGGAATCAGGAATATGTCGTTCGGCACCTTTATGCGCAGGTAAATTTTCACGCGGTGTTTTTGTTTCGTTCGAAGTAAAAATGCCTTCGTCGATGAAAAATACTTTTTTCAACGTTATCGTGGCATCATGAATTCAGGCTGTATCTCATGAACCGTGATGGTTAGAGAGTTGACATTTTCACAGATGATGAATTTCTGTTGCCGCTATAACAACAAATAATAAAAGTTAAATTAAATTAAAAAATTAAAGGGGGGGGGGGGGCTCTCATACAAGAAACTTTGTTTTTCGGCCTTTGGTGCGGAACCCTTCGTGCGCGAGTCCAACTCGCACTTGGCCGGTTTTATTTAGTTTTTTTTTTTCTTTTTTTTTTTTTTTTCATGAATCCCTTTCGATTTCATTATTCTTGTACTTTCATGCGATGGAACGCAAAAGTTTTTCAGAGCTATTCGTCGACCCCGAGCATATCTCCGGATGACGATGTTTTCCGTCATTTGTCGCTGACGTACTCACGGAATCACGGGACCATGCACCGTGGCGCAGCTTGCTCCCCTTCTCAGCCTGGATTCAAAAATGGTATCACGAATGGCGCCGAATGGTATCCTCTTACTGGTGGTATGCAAGACTTCAATTACGTTTGGAACGGCTGCATGGAAATGACCCTCGAGCTCTCTTGCTGCAAGTATCCACCGGCGGAGGATTTGCCACGATACTGGGAAGAAAATCGAGTTGTAAGATCACCAATCGACGAATTCAAATGACGTAATGTAGAACAAAAAAATGAAGAAAATATTCTGATTTGAAAATTTTGGTACTATTTTCGATCAAATTTCTATTTTCGTGCGAAGGTTAATATTAATGTTAAATTGTTGAGTTAATTGATTTATATCGATTTAATTAATTTAATCAATCTAATTAATTTGATTTCATTGATTTATTTAATTTTATTAATGTAATTAATTCGATTTGATTAAATTAATTAAAATAATAAAATTGAATTTAATGAATTTTTAATTTTTATCAATTTTAATCAAATTTAATTAACTAAAAAAAATAAAGATGTTGATAAATTTTTCTTTCAATTGTTTGATGAAGATTAATATTTTTATTCTGACGAAAAACGCTTCGTGATTGATAGGCTTTGATCAAGTTGCTCGCCGAGGCGCATCGCGGTGTCCACGGTTTCGTGAACGACGAGAATGGCAATCCCATCGAGCGTGCATCCGTTAAAATTAAGTCCCGTGATATAAGCTTCCTCACTACGAAGTACGGCGAATTCTGGAGGATTTTACTGCCCGGACTTTACAAACTTGAGGTGGGCCAAGGATTTTTAAATTTTATCGAAAAATTGACTTTTTTCACATTCCCGATATTGCCAAAATTCCACTTTTCGATTATTAAAATATTAAGGACTTTACGAAAGTGACAAAAATCTTTGAAAAAAAGTGAACATTGATGGATATTGATTTTAACGAATGATAAACCCTATTGTTTCGTATTTATTGAATAATATGTTTAATTATTAATAAATTAATATATTCAATTATTAATAAATTATTAATATATATTCAATTATTAGTCAATTATTAAAATATTCAACTTTTGTATTTTATATTAATAATCCTATTATTTTATTGATTCTTTGATACTTACTGGATTATTTGTCGATTCACGTATCCCACATATCACAAGTAGAAATTGAAAAAATGATTAATATCATTTTATCCTCATTTTCGTTCCTTTCACTAAATTTCATTTTTACAGGAAGTCAATTACATTGAAAAAAAAAGCCTTTTGTTACGGAGGACATATTCTTCAATTTCCGTGCTGATTATCAGTTCTTTTCCTATTGTTAAAATATTTAATTGTTCCATCCTGTTTTATTCATTTCCACTTACCGGCTAGTAAAATTGAATACTTACGAATCTTGTATACGCGCAGGTTTACGCAAATGGATACAGTCCGCGAGAGGTGGAATTTATGGTGATAGAGCAACATCCCACACTGTTGAATGTCACGCTTCAAGCATTGAAGGTCAGTAATCGTTTTTAGTAATTTTCAAAGCAGTGCTTGGATTTTTCAATAATTATTAACAGAATAAATCAAGTAATTAATTTATCTAAGCGAATCATTGAACATTTCTTAATCTTCTGAAGATATTATACTTTTTAATCTTGCGAAGATCGTGAAATCGTTTGGGTTTGTTTGGGTTACAAAAAAACCGAAAAAAAAAAATGCGGCAATACTCGGAAATATTCTTCTGGGTTTTTTCGCCATTTTATCAGATCAGACATTGATAATGGAACAATGATAGGAAATGTGTACCCGATTTCTTAAAATCAATCCAAAACGACCGAAAAAAAAAAAAACAATAGGTATCCATCTTTGGTAGAAAATACATTTTCTTCAAGACCCAAATCTTCGTATCGGAGTATGAAACGTTTTTCCCTGGATATACAGAAAATATAAAATTCATCACGAATACCCATTTTCGTTTTCAAATTTTCTTCCGCCTGAAAATCGCTTCCGTTTGGATAGGAAGAAGCGACAAATGGGTTTTGGGAAAGGATTGAGTGACGAGGTGTGTTATTGAGAGTAAAATGTTTACGTACTGGAAAGTGCCTTATCAAGATGGCTGCGACGATAAACGTCGCGATTTCGTTCAATGCTCGATATATTCCTTCCACTTACCGTTTACCGTTGATTGCATAGTTCACGATAATTCTCGTACAAGGACGGTTCGAAAATGCTCGATGAGTTTGTTTGGGTTGGGTAACATAACCTCTCTTCGCGTTTCGATGACAACGAAAAATAAGCCTTTGCGGGGAAAAAAAAGGATAACGGTTGCGACACGCCACGAACGAAAATGGCGCATGCGTATACGATATCGTGTTTTCAGAATTGGGATGATAGTCGCGGTGATGACGGTTGGAATTTGTCGGGTGATAACGTCGAGACTGGGCAGCATTACGTAACTCAAGCGAGTGATGGCGCTGCTGTTAGCAGTGGCGTTGGCGTCGCGACGAACTTGCAACAAATACGAAAAAATACCGATGGAGGCGCACCCGTCGATGATCACGGTTCCTATTACGCGGAACAAGATTTCGCCACCGATTCTATCGTCTTTCCCGATTCCTAATCAATTATCATGACCGAGTCGACGGCCATTTTTTTTTCTCCACTTGAGGTTTCATATTGCACAGGCTGTCCTGAGCCGAAGGGAGAATATATCAAAAATTAACCATCGAATTATTTGAAAATTGATTGTTTTCCCGTTAGTCTCTATAATCGGAACCAAAGTTTCATACGATGAAAAACAAGTCCGAAAAATCATGAATTCTTTAAACGTCACTCTGCCAACGAAACGTATTTCCTAACCGCCAAACTCACATCAGCCGGAAAGCGTCTAACGATGAGAAAGCAAAAGTTACCATTGGCTGAGATAGTAATATTTCCTTCCATAAAAAAATCAGTAACGATTTTGACAAATATCTACCAAAGTTAATCCGCCGAATTGAGAAACCCGTTTGCCACGCGATTCGTAATTTCGCTTGATACGGGCCAGCCTGCGAAGCTGAACACACACAGCCGCATATTTATCCAAATATAACCTCTATATTCCATATTCAAACGTTTAACCTAAAAAATTATTTTCCGGAGAAGCGCGCACAACGACGAAGTCACGAACTACGGCAAAAAAATATACCCCTTTGCTTTCCGTGGCCGAACTCAATGAGTATAGCGACAAATATCGATGTAAGTATCAAAGGGAGTTGTAACGAAGCAAAAATCGATTTATTTTCGGGTTAACTGTCGACCGATTCTGCGTCATAATAAATCTTGACCGAATTTGCTATTTTGTTTTTAAATCGCTTGCATAGTTCTTTCTCGTACGCTTCTTTAAATTGTCATGCGCTCGTTCCGAAAACACTTCCGGTAGGCCTGAATCTCGAAAGCGGACTTGTGATCATATTTTTTTTTTTTTCTCTCGCGATGTCGAGGAAATTCGTGACCTGTGCTCGATTTATGAAAGTGCAATGCTCAGCGCTGCTGATCGTTAAATTGCTGTTGCTTCTTGTTGCCGTGTTGCGTGCTATCGCTGCTGCGTGGCGTCCTGCTCGCTCGCCACCTTTTTTTCCATCACATTCTACTGCTCATCCCAAAAAGATACTTTCAAAGCTATGAGGAAGACGAATAAGATGACGCGTTCAAAAAACATCGGTCTACTCATCGAATGTTTAAGAACACCGTTTCGAAAAAATCGCGTTTGAAGTAACCTAACCTAAAAATTCATTTAACTCTTAAACGCATATTATAAATCCAAAAGAAAACGAAAATTTATTTTTTCCACTAACGAACAACCCCGATAATGATTTGCATACTTTTCGGTCCCACTGTCGATGTTTAAGAAAATAGGTCACTGGAAGGGTGAAAACACGTGGCTATGTCGCCAGTCGAGAAATCGATGATAAGTTTTCGAAACCTTTCCTGAAAACATCTGGACGACGCGATCAGAAATTCTCCCTCCCACCCATTCCTCGACACTCGTAAGAATGTTGATGAGAGGTTAAAGGTGGAAGTATATTGGAATACGATAAAAGCAGCGCGCCCATTTGGCTGGCGATTTAATAGCCAGAGCTATTTTACGCGCACTCTGGGTAGTTTTCCTCTCGCCTTTTATATTCCCGACGGAATACAATAGTGAACAAGCCAACGGATGAGAGGAGATTGATTTATTCTTGTATATACTCGGTTGGATGTAAATTTATCGAGACGCGGTTCAAGCTATTCATAGATGTCGATATACGTGGGAACGAAGAGACGTCGAGATATTTTATCGTATCATTGATTAAGGACCCTTCTCTTGCGTACACGCCCAGCCAAAAGTCTCGTTTACGTTTTTTTCCTTCATTTTATCTATTCCGTAACGCCTAGCGAAAATTAATCGCCATTTTGTACGATAGAAATTCGACGTGAATGGAAAAGTTTCTTATTTCCGTGTCCTTCAATGCTTAACCTCCAAACTCAAATTAGATTTTGGAGGTTAAGGCAATTACATCGATTTTTTTGGGAAAGTTATATTATTGTTGAAAACTAACGAAAAAAGAGAAGAAAAACATTGGTTAGGATGAAACTACGGTTACATTGGAATTATTTACATGCATGGCGTAGTTTTCATTGAAAATATGAACTTGTTGGAAAATGGGAACGCGCGAGTTGTTAGATTGGAACGTGGGCATGAAAAGTGAAACTTTCGAAGCAAAGGGTTTGCTTGATACATTCTTTGACGTGATATGGCATGTCGTAACTTCTTTACGCTACGCAACGCAAAAAATCGGTTGGTTCTTTTTCTAACCTCAAATTATAAAGTCTAGAGGCATGATCAGTTAAATTGAAAAGGAGAAATGCATGTGTACAGCAAACGGGCTCGAGTTGCTATCAGCGCCTCTCTGATGTCTTCTTTGTACGACGTATATTTTACAATCGCCAAAAGATGGAGCTCGGAATCTCGTGCTCCAATAATTATTTTGTTAATGTCGAAATCAATGTTTTTCGCCGTTCTACGTGCTTTTGTCGCCAGCCATTTTATCTCTTGAGCTACGGTGTCGCCATTGTTTCGCTGTTGTTTTTTTTACTACTTCATAAGCAAACCTAACCTTACAAATGTCGTTACAGAAAACGTAATGACATGAGATTTCATCGCTAAAATAATTGGCGTGATTTGTGCGAGTTTTTTTTTGAAAAAGCGAAAATCACTGCTAATGACCTCAAGTTTAGATTGAGGACACGTGTCACACTCTGGTGAGTTAAAATCCTGCTGTAAAGTTCTCTTCCAAACAGATTTCGAAAGATCCATATTTTTGGATTTTTGGATTTAAGATATCTTTCCCTCAATGAAGGCTATCTCAATCGGTGTGATACTTGTCCTCAATTGCAAATGATGGAGAAATTGAACCCAGCCCATGAGCTCGTATCTCTAAGTAGGCTCGATGATAACTTCGCAGTTGTGAGGTTATGAAACGACCTACTGTGAGAACGTGCTCGAAAGATTGCATCGTGTGAAAGAGCCGCTGAGAAAATTGCGAACCAGTGTGTCGATGATTGTGACGAGTTGAGTTACGCTCGATGATATCTAACGAGAGGTGGCAGCACTGCAAAATATCGGTGTCCTATTTTCGAACGTGCCGTTTCGTTTTAGAGGTTATGCACGATACGATTGATAATCAGACCAAAGAATGTTGGGAACAGGTGTTATCGATTATATATTTAATAAATTCGATTACTAAGCTCATTAGGATTACGTATGCTTTGGATACAGAGACAAGACGAAAACGCCGGAGATGGTGGAATCGCATCACCGGGATCATCGGGTGCACCGTACTCCGGTAACTCTGGTGGACGACCTTATCCTCATCGCGATTACACGCTCCACTTTCGGCCAAGTTCAAGTGCCAACACTGCCGCAGATTCCAATAACGGTATATTCTCATCGATAAGCAACGGATTCAATTCATTGGTCACAAATCTGTTCGGCTGATCATTCGTTATCGCGATCAACGCCATCTGTTGTTTCGCAATTGTACTGATCGCGTTTACGGCGAGACAGTATTTTCCATTGCGAGCGCCACCTGGGTACTTTCGGAATTATTACATTCGTGACTGACGCGAAGTCCCGTTGGTTGACGAAGAATTCGTTTCGACGAATTTCTTCATTCCGAACATGTGCGAACAAAAATGACCCGGATGTTTATCGTCTTGCGTATAGATGTCGCTACTCGACGGAATTTCGTAACGGCGTTATCGTAACCTCAATATCGAAGATGCGGTTAGAGTACGGGAGTTTAGTCTATGTAAGCGTCGGAGGTAGAAAAGTGTCCGCAAAAATGTAAGAGTCACCGCTAGAGGCGCTCCGATGAAAAGTGACCGTCCAATGAGAGATAGTAAGCACGGAAATAGTATATGCAATACGAGGTGTATCATTTGTAGATTTGGGCAACTAGAGTTGGAATTGATTATACTGCAATTATTATGATGCAATTAAAATGTATTACGAGTTTACACTACACACATGCATACGTATATGTTGAAATTACGCTACCGTAATGACTTTTCATTTTTATACGCGCTTTATACTTTCCGTTATGTGTCTATATTGCATAATTTCGATCGATATTGAAAATGAATTGAGGTTATGTTCCTGTCAAAATAACGCGCGGTAACATGCGCGTATCGGATGCGATCAACTCTCTAAAGTAAAACATACGTTTTACAATTTTGCGGACGTTTTTGGTTACCTAGTTCAGACTTTACTCTAACTTCCAATTATGGAAGCTGTTTTGTAAGCGAAGCGTTCATGGGATCAATCCTACGAGGAAAGAGAAAACAAACCCAAACGAAAGGATGCAACACAAGGATGGAGACGTTCAGTCGGAAGTCCAACAAAAGGTGCCATCCAACGGCAACCGCCCACTATCGTCCGATTTTTATCATTTGCAGGAAGTGGCGGTAGGTGGCGTTCAAAGCGTAATGAAAATTGCTGCCAGAAAAATGACCGGTAAAATGACACGGACATAATCTATTATACCGTATTATGTATGGATTCTCCATAGAATTTGTCCAATTACGCAGCTGTAAAATTTCCCTATATGCCAGTCAACGTATGAAGCATGAAAAAAGCGCATGATTTTCGATGTGCCAACGAACTGCGAACGGCTTAAAGGTTAGGGACTTCGGCCCAAGAAATTAAATATTTCGCATTACTTTTGCGTGGTAAATATAGTAACATTCTGTCTTATATAAAATACAATTCACGTTGTCAATATGACCCAGTGAATCTTCCATTGGTCGGGCACACCTTTCCGGGTATCCGATTTGCGTTTCAAATTTGAGGTTATTACGGCCATATATCTTGCTCGATACGTTGATGCATACAGGTTTTGAAACAACCCTAAATTCCTTGGTGGAATTTTCTAGAATCGCGGTTGTAAAGTTCGCGAAGGAATGATCATGCTCGACAGGTGGCGCGTTGGTCGTTTAGTGTGAAAAAAATTCTAGAGATGTAATACCGCGTCATCGATAGGTAATGATGTTGTTTCGGGGCTTTTTTTGGAATATTGAATATATGATATAATTATAGTTATCGCTAGCGTTCTCGCTCGCCCACTGCCTTGCCTCGAGCCGTGTTCCCAATATCGCTAGTTTCACTCGCAGGGATTAGCCGCACCGAGAATATTGATGTTTTATCGTAGATGAGAACGAGAATATAACATGGCCGTGTGGTAAAATCGTCCTAGAGCGTAGACCGAAGCCAGCCAAAAAGAAACAAAGAAAGAAAGAGAGAGGTTGAGAATAAGATGGCGTCACGACTCGTGAAGCCTGGAATGATCGTATTGTACAGTAACTGATGAGCGCGTATTTTTTTTCTCTCAAGGAATTTGACGAAAACGAATGATATGAAACTAAGAGAAGTATATCGAAGACTATTTTTTTATAAAGTATAGGATACCGCGTGCGTCAATCGGCTGCTCATTTCTATTCCTCCTCTTAGTCTTTTTGAAACTTTATTATTATGTATATCGTACACCGTACTTGAAATAATTGTTATGGTTAATGCAAACGCATTATCAAGAATGATATATTGAATACGTTTAATAAATTATGCCTTACATGTTTGACCTCACAATCATAACGCATGACCTCATAATCACATAACCTCTACTTCGTCTTTCATCGCGTACGCGAATTAACGTTCGCTTTATTATGAATTGAGACAATGGTCACATCGTCCCGACAGTCCGGCAAAAATGCCCTAAAAACTTTTCATTCAACTTTTCGTTTTCATTGGTATATAATATTCGACAATTCGAAACGGCGTAAATTCGTTGCTTTTTCTCGATTTCGTTTCCGAATGGCATTACTGACAATTTACAGTTTATGCTTATGTCTCGATGCTTGCTCGGACGGTAACGCATTTCCTCATTGCGTCACCGAACCGGAAGTTTCACATACGAACGCCTAATTTGTTAATAACAAAAAACTTTGCACATCTCCGTTATCGACCGAGAAATACTTTTTTGTGTTATCGACCGAGCAAACTTGCTCAGAAAGTTTCATCTGTGTTATTGACCGAGCAAATATGTCGGGAAATACTCGTCTGTTTTATTAACCGAGGACTACTCATCTGTGTTATCGACTGAGCAAACTTTTCGTCAAGTACTCATCTGTGTTATCGACTGATCAAACTTGTCGAGAAATACTCATCTGTGTTATCGACTGAGCAAAATTGTCGAGAAATACTCATCTGTGTTATCGACTGAGCAAACTCGTCGAGAAATACTCATCTGTATTATCGACTGAGCAAACTCGTCGAGAAGTACTCATCTGTGTTATCGACTGAGCAAACTTTTCGAGAAATACTCGTCTTTCTTATCGTTCGGACAATTTTACGTATACGCACTTTAGGTATGATACCGACCAAGGAGTTTCACATATAAATACAATTTAGCCTACTCGTGAAAAAGTTCAGTACACTTTTATGCCTAACATTTACGTTCCTTTCGACGAGGCTTCTGGCACATTTACGAGTTCCATGCGGTTCTCGAACACACGATTCCAGATAAATCGGAACCAACAACGAATCGTAACGAATCATAAACAACGAATGAAACACAAATGTGCGTGCACTGTATAAACTGTTATAATCAAAAAAACCCTCACGTTGCTCTTCCAACTGGGATTGAAAATAAAAAAATGTCTTGAAAACATTTCGAGATTTAAGGGGTTAGGCAGCTGTAAAAATTTGAAGAAAAAAAACCGTTACCCGAAGCAACACAAATTGAGCATAAAGGTTCAATGTAATCTTATAACTTCTCGATATTCAGTGACTAGATTGACTAGAAATTTGATACACTCGTTCGGTGTAACAATAGTTTAGTATTAACTGACATTTTGCTCCTTACAATTGTTTTCTTCAGTTATTAGGGATAACGATATCATTTTTTCACAAAAAAATCGAAAAAAAAAACAGAAATTTTGTTCTGATTGAAACACGGTAACAAAAAAAACGATTTTGAGGAACAAAGGAGTTTTTTCTTTAATTATCGATATATATATATATATATATATATATATATCTTTTCCGAAATTTCGTGCACAGCTTCGTTACTGTAAATAGAAATAAATCTCTAATCGATATATCAATAATCCTACTTCCTTTAAGGGCATGACGAACACGCCTCCGTCCACGTCGAAATTTAAAAATCACTATTCTCTCAACCAGTGGAACCAATTAGTACGAAATTTGTTGTATGCATTCAAGACGATGGCACCGAGGGCCTCCTGCTCGCCATTTTGGATAAAAATGTTTTCATCCTTGAGAAATCGCGACGAGAAACCGAGAAGACGCCTCCGTCCACTTCGAAATTTTGAAACGACTGTTCTCTCAAACGGCTGAACGAATCGTTACGAAATTTGTTGTGTGTAATCAGGACGATGGCACCGAGGGTCCCCCGGTCGCCATTTTGGATGAAAACGTTTAATTCTTGATAAATCACGGTTTAAAACGTTTCGACAATGTCTCTCTCGCACTCGTGTGTCACGTGGTAATGTTCGTCGTGTCCTTAAAACTAAATAACCCTGCGTTCGGGATGCTACGTAAACCCAACCCCCAATAAGTACGCGCTAATATCTTACAAATTTGAGCGGAAATCGTTACGATGTAAGAACACGTTAAAATGCATACATCATCAAAAGACGTATCTCGTTGAAAGAGCGCATAAAAAATATACAAATTTCAGTGGCTCTCGATTTGTTTTCGAAACTGGAACGAAATAACGAAAACTACGTTTTACGATCGGACGGTATACGGCACCGCTGTGACGATAAGAAAGATCAAAGCGGGCGTCAGTACAGCTGATGTAGGTTGCATCCGATATGTCATTAATGTGCGTTTGTCAATTTTCACGCAACATAACCTCAATTCCACTACGGCTTTCACATTGTCGTTTGGCTATTGTACGATTTTACATACAAATGGAAACTTGTGGGCTCTCGAATAACGAGGCGAATCAATGGCTCGATCTGTTGCCAAATTGACAAATTTTCGTTTAACTAATCGTGCGATTCCTCGTAATTCGAAAACTCCGGATTTTTCAAATTTGTATGTAAGACCTGTTACGTTATATTGGTCGGTCATCAGCGAACCCAATGATGAAACTTTGTACCCGAACTGACTCCGGACTTCTGGTCGATACAAGTCGAGAGCCACTTTCAGAAAAAATCGTTTTCGCCGGAGACGATCGTACTGGTCGATCCGTAGTTTACCCTAAACGTCTATTATACTATTTCGCTTCTTGTCCAATTCCGTAGAGTCCAGGTCGTTTCCAAGACTTCCGACTCTTCCTCGGAGACCAATTCCACCGCCACCCTGACCGGAAGCTTTTAACTTTTCTTGCATCTGTGCCAGGATGTCCTGCATCTTTCGTATCTGCGAAGCAATTGCCATCATAAAAGTTCAACGTCGTTCCAAGAAAGTTATTTTGGAAAAGAATCAATGAAGACACAACGAACTCTGACCTCTTCGTCCTTCTGCAATAGCAGCCGATCGGTGTCCGAAATACTGTTCTCGAAATGTGGACCCGAGTCACGTTTTAATTTACTGCGAAATTCAATACAGATTATAAACTTTTTTTTTGAAATTTTTTCTAGCTGGATGTTTCGAACGAAATTTGGATAACGAGAAAATAGTACGAAGTTTATTTATTTACATGCGTAAATACCTCCTTTCCCGGATGGCCTGTTGGGATATTTGGGAGATACACTGAGCACGGAAATTCTCATAGTGAACGTCCTGCGTAACGTCCTTCAAGTCTTGCATGTGGGTCGATATCAGCATTGTACGCAGCTTCACGAAGTCGCTGTGCTTTGGATTTTCGACTGGGAAAAAGTAAGGCCAAATGTCCGAATTAAACTACTAGAGAAACAGGAATTAACGTTTCGTTCCGATTGCCAAACGAGAAGAAATAAAAAAACTTAGAAAAATTCTCAAAACCAAATACTTAAATTCTTAATACTTAAAAATTTTTATAAAAATTCTCGAACTTTTTGAAAAATATTATGATTAATTCTAAGCATTCGTAATTGTACTCTACATTTGTTTACATTTCGATAAGAGTATTTTCCATATATTTAGATATCTTTGTAGAATATTTTTTTTCTGTATTTTTTTAACGCGAATATTTCCAATATTTTATCAGTTATTCTGCTATTTAGAGCGGAGACGAATAAGAATCATAGATCATCGAAATCTGTCCAGTCGTTCTTGTGTTATAAATTGTGTAATCTGACTGTTTTATTTATAAAGTGAATTAAAAAAAAAAGAAGTTATATCACCTTCCACGACTCCCCATGGATACTGACGACCCCGAACTTTTCGTCCAGCCACTTCGAGAACGGTGGAACTTCCTACCACCGCGAAAGGTACGGTCGCTTTCAATTCCTTGTCCTGCTGCTTAAAATCTTCATCTTCGTCGCTATCGCAATCGGGAAACTGATAAATCTGAAATTAAGAAAAAAGCTGTGACTGATTGAAATCGACACATGTATAAAATCGTTATTATTGCTGATATACGATTAATTGAATCGTAAAACTGCTAACATTTTGGTTGACCGTCATATTTCCTAACGTTTTCAAGAAAAAATTATGAAAGTACTCTTGACCGATGAAAAGAAAAGAGACCTGAATTTCGTGTTCTTCAATGTCAGCCAGTATGCGTTCCTTCAGTTTCTTAACTTCGTGAGTCGTCAGGGTATCAGCTTTAGCTATGACTGGCACGACGTTGACTTTTCTGTGCAATCGCCTCAGGACTTCAAGATCAAGTTGTCGCAATCTGCTCCGAATTAGAAAAAGATCAATTTCATTGGTAATCAAGATACAGCGTCTTTGATATGTGACACAGGATTTTGATAATTTTTTCCGATTTTTAAATGTGGCTGTTAATTTTGTGTTTATAAAAAATATAGTGAAGTCAAATCGTTCCGAAAAAATGTGTAAAAATTCTCGAGTGACTTTCAGAGATAGTACAATAACATAAAAAATCGGAGGTCAAATCGGGGTCAAATCGAGGTCAAATCTAAAATCAACGGGTGACGTGTCAACCCCGGATCGAATCGACATGGAATGCCCCGTATACATGGATACAAATATGCAGGAAACAAACCCGTGTCCGTACGGCGGTATGAAGTACAGACAACAATGAACTCTGTTGTCTTGAATATTCTTTCTGTTGAGTCCACTCTCGTCTGTGAAATACTGACGGAATTGTTCGTCTATGTAAGCCGAGCAAGCTTTCCACGTGTCCTCGCAATTCACGGCATCGCCGAAACCTTTTACAAAAAGAAAAATAAAAAAAAAACGAAATTGATAATCTATCGAGAATTAATAGTAGTAATTAAAATTGATCATGAAAATAATGATATTTGTTCAATGTTTATAAGTAAGTTTTTTATATTTATAATAGTTCTAATAAAATTAACTGCACCTATAATTGAAGATATTCCAGCTAAATGTAAAGAAAATATTGATAAATCTAAAGATATTCCTTCATGATTTAAATTTGAAAATAAAGGAGGGTAAACAATTCATCCAGTTCCTACTCTTAATTAAAAAATTAATTGATGGTGGTAAAAGTCAAAATCTTATATTATTTATTCGATGAAATGCTATATCAGGAACTCCTAATATTAATGGAATTAATCCAAATCCCCCAATTATAATAGGTATTACTATAAAAAAAATTATAATAAATGCATGTGATGTAATAATAGAATAATTGATCATTAATAATTCATAAAATAATTGATCATTATTTATAAGATATCCAGGATTTCCAAGTTCTATTCCAATTAAAATTCTTAAGGGAATGACGAACACGCTGGAAACTTTCGACGCGGCCCCTCGATACGTCGGTAGTGACAGTTGGGCAGTTTTGAGCTGCGAGTCACGACCGACGGATAGCGCCACGCTCGCGATTCGGCCTCGAAGCCTCGACATCATTTTTTTATGGCTTTAGCACACTGCCACAAAACACAAAACCTTGTCAACGAATGTCATAAACCATGAGACGACAAAAAATCATCAAACAAACGAAACATTCGAGATTACAGCTGTTGCTTCCGACCTGTCATAAAATATATTGATACATGAGAACTCTCACTGCGACGCCTGTGAGAAAATCGCTGAACTAAATTTTCTTGGCGGTTGATAAGATTTTGCGCTCTGGTGGTACACTTTTGTCACATTTTTGTGAAAATTTTCAAAAGCCTATTTCTCTGCCATTTTCTCATAAAAATCGATGAAACAAAACTTAAAATGTGTACTCTTCGCCGCTTCAGAACCTTATGCTCGGCAAATTTGTGAAAGTGCAATACAATGAAGTGTAGCTCGTAATTTCTCCCATGGTAACCACAAACTGCACAATTTTTTTCAAAATTTCGGAAAATGCCGAGCATGTTCTTTTTTGAGCAAGCCTCATGAGTACACAAAAGAAATTGCATCTCACTCGGTTCAATGGTTTGGGAGAAATTGGCTTTTGAAATTTCGAGGTGGCCCAGAGCGTGTTCGTCATTCCCTTAATAAAGAAAATTGTTTATAAAAACCTGGAGTATCGACGATCGTCAAACGCAGTCGGACACCTCGTTCCTCGATGTCCATCATTTTTTTCTCGATAGAGGTCGTTTTTTCCACGCGTTCTGCAAATATTGGAAATAAAAGACGCGTCGGTCGAGTCCAGTCGGTAAAAAAACAGAAAATAAGGAGTAAAATTTATCATCCATTGGTAATGCATTTTCGGGGTTTAGCTCAGGGAATTGAATACCATCTGTCGATACGAGTTTTAATTTCAGTATACCATACGCATCCGGAATCCTTCGATCTTTGTAGAGGTCGCCGAGGAAGAGACTGTTGATTAGAGTCGATTTTCCAAGTCCCGTTTCACCCAACACCATAAGTGTAAACTCGAATCCTCTTTTCACTGATTTCCGGTGAACTTGCTCCGGCAATGTCGCGAATCCGATATAATCCCTGTCTTGCTAAACAGATTTGTCATTTATACATAACAAGCAGAACTAATAGCAACATCGTCTTATCTTCTACGAAATATTCAAAAGAAAAACAATTCTTTTTATGATTTAACCCAAACCCAAACAAAAGCTGGATAAAGGTTAATATCGTGTATTGTAAGAAAAGAGGTAGTTTTTTTTTTCGAGTCAACCGCGTGGTAAAAATCAATTACGTCGAAGGACCTTTCAAACCTTTTTCAAGAGATTCTTTACGTCTTTAATTATTCATATTTTTTGTCAAAACATCGTACACGATTTTGTGAATAAATTAAACCTTTTAATCATTCTTTCAAAATAATGTTTCTGAAATAACATAACGTTAACCGTAACGGCCATAACGTCGATAATAATTTAATTATCTTCGATTAATGTAGATATATGAAATATATATTATATATATACAAATATATAATAAAAATATTATTATAAACAAAATTATATATATATATATAATTATTACAATTATATAAATATAATAATATATTGATAACAAATAAATATATAACAACATAAAAAAATTCTAGATATCATCGTTATATTAATATTATTAGTGATATACATATACTTGTAGATATCAATAAAAAAAACAAGAACCGAATCGCCATCCACTAATCGTTCAGTTCGCCCATATACCCAAGTGTCGGATTAATTATTAAAACTTGTATTTTATTAATGTATATATTCGTGTATCAGTATGTTCGATGCATCGATGATCCGGAAGGAAGTTTCACTTCGTTTTTTTTCCCCGTTTGATTATAGGCGATTAAACAAAAAAAAATCGATCGATAGCGAAAAAAGATAGGAGCACGAAATAAACAACGGGTATATATCACTCACCGCTAGACATATTCTGGGCGACAACAACACTGGCCAGAGAATTCGGGACTCCCGAGGGTTGAGTTGGGCCGATGGCGTAGAGTCGCAAAAAAAAAAAAGGTGGCGGCACCCCCACAGGCGTCCTCGTAGTGCGCGGGCGCATTCTGTCGCTTCCGTGGATCAATAATATTACGGAAGTGTCGTTGGGGTAAGCGAAGTATAGAAAAAGGAAAATAAAGGGGGGGGGGGGGGTTTCGTCGTTGCGGTTGGCGAAGCTATCACTGCCTTATCTCCAATTCCGAATGTTTTCGTTTTCAGTTTTTCAGAGTCAAAAGATCGAAAATCTGGTTTTGAAGAAGACAATATCGGCCATATTGATTTTTCGAGCGAGATAACCGAACGTTCGAAGAAACGAAAGAAATTTGTCCAAAATTTAACCTAACTTTCGTAGACAGATCGAGAACTTCGCTATCCGTCGTTTTTTTTTTTTCAAATTTTCATGATTTTCGGGTTCAGGCCTTTTGTAATTAGCAGACAAAATAATAATTTTTTTTTTTGAATTTATTGTTATAGTTCAAGCTAGAATAAGCAATTTCGTATTTCGAAATAACCGTTTATAGTCGTGGCTTATAAACATTGATCTATCGTGCAGCTTACGGACACAATTGAAATGTATTTTTCCGGATCAACCGATACCCAAAATTTGGAATTTTGTGTCAAACTCGAGAAATCTAGCAAAAGTCATATATAAATAATAACGAAAATATAAAAATCATCATTATTGGTATATATGAAATATACCAATCGATCCATCCATCATATATCGATATATCAGTAATATATTAATAATAATGATAATAATAACAATAACGTCGTTTCCGTCTATCAATATTTACATATTTTTCCGTATATTTCGAAAACTTCATATTGACACGTGATAACATCGTTATCGATATCATTATCATTATCACAATAACGTATATACAGGGTGTATCCGTTAAGTTGGCGCAGCGGAATATTTCGATATTTTGTCTTATTTCAGAGATTCTCTTCGATAGTATAGGCTATTCGTCATCGATCCGCAATTTTCCATGTTTTCTCAAACTCGAATTTTCCCAATGATTAACACTTTTTTTTTTCAACTTATTTTTAACTTAAAAAAATTGGTTACTTTTGATTGAAGCATTGCTTTAAAAAAGTCTCTCGAAATATTTTGTTGTGGCGACTTTGATGGGACAACCTCTATATCAATATATATATATATAGCCAATGTATTAATATTATGCAATACTAGATAAACATATC
>JAPYZJ010002076.1:0-23429 GCA_030522765.1 Ophioninae sp. B BG-2022a
TCAAGGTCACTAGCGTTCGTTTCGCATACGTTTAAACCATTTCTTGGCGCGCTGTTAAAGTAGCCCTATAAACTGTCAAAGTTACCCTTACTGTTAAAGAAACCCCGTTTTACGGTAAGCCATAGTACCCCATAGCACCCGATGGAGTATACGCCATGACAATATCCCACGGCAACCCATGGTGCTATACGGTGTCCCATGATACTCCATGGGTCCCCATCGCGTCCCACAGTACTTCACGTGACCTTCAAACGCAGCAGGACCAACAATGATCCAAGGATTTCCCCTATCACTACGAAACCCTCAACTTCCTCCGTCCATTTGAATCCTTCGCTTATCATCGCAACTGAATCCAATCGGATCAGCCGACCTGCACTTTCCAAATCAACGCATTGTCTAGAAGTCCAAATTTTTCTGATAGCAAACGCGACAGTCGATCGCCAGTACAGCGCGAGGTGATTACAATCCAGAAAAAAAAAAGATCGCGACAAAAATGACGTGGTTCGGAGATCTTGAGGATGGGGTTGGTGGTAAGAATCAGGGAAAGAGGAACTCGCACACGTCCTTCGTACGACCGACGAGAAAGAGGAAATCAACGAAAGAAGAGATCCGAGTCTTGCGATCATCAAAAGTGAGAGAGAAAAGGATGGGAGAGAATGATGGAGGGCTTGGGGGGGGGGGGGGGGGGGGGGGGCGGAGGGCGCGAGACTTTTGAAAGAGAGAGATCGGAGAGTGGTAACGAGTCGAGTCTCGGAAACATCGGCGGTGCTACTTCAAAGCGAGAATCCTGCGCAATCAGCCCCCCACCCTGATGGACCTTCCGCTTGCCCCCTCCCCACCCTCGACCCTCCATCTCCTCACCCTCGTCTACCACATTTACCGTGATCGTTCGCGAGTGAACCCAAAGTTCTTGAAAAAACCTTGCGACCCAAGAGTCACCCGTGGTATCCGAAGAAGACAATGAGGACTGTCCCGAGGAGCGTGGCACTTTTTCGCACCGACGGGGAACCTTCGACGCCAACCTGCCGAGCTTTCGTATCACCTTGTCACCGAGCCTGAATCATCTCACCGATGGAATTACAAAACTCCGGAGAATCCGTGTTTTTTTTTTTTATGGGAAAAGATTATCTCTTTTTTTTTTTTTGCTTTTGGATTTGCGTGATCATTGGAGTTGTGGAGAATGTTTATTTGTTTTTGATACTTTGCGCGTTTTGGGCTTCTTTATCGATATTAAGATTTAGATGGACTTGAAGGTCGCATCGTTGTAATCCGATGAATATTTTTTTTCTCTTTTTTTAATTCCTTAGTTCCATTATTTTGCAGAGTATTTTTTTTTTCAGATTTGAATGATAGATTATCACAGCGAAGATTGGAATAATAATTGAGGTATTTTGCTTACGATATCGGTAAAAAAAAAACAATCGAGAAATTGGAAAATCAACATTTTCGTTCCGACCCAACGTTGCGAACTTCAATCTCATGGATTTAGAGCTAATACGATAGAATTCGAGTTTTGGTTGGACACGTTTGATAGGTAAATTTAAATATTTTGATTTGCCTTTTTTTTTTCTATGAGAGTAGAAGATTTTTCAGTTTTTCAATCAAAACTTTCAATCGAATGTTTGAAAAAAAGATGAGAATAGAGATATTTGCTTGAAATGAGTTTTTTACGAATCGAATCTGATCTCCGAATTTTCCACGTGTAATTCTTCTTCACGTTTCCTAAATCTTTAATTATTAACTTGATTATTTTGACAATGAAGTACAAAAAAATCAATTCAAAACCGTTATTAAATAATCAATAATAATAATAATAATAATAAATTTCTCAAATCTTCAATCGTTAAATCTGTAATTTAATAATAAAGTGAAAAAATTCACTTTATTATAAAATTACGTCAAATTTTTAAATAATAAAATAATAAATGTTGAAAATAATAAAAAAATAAATTTTTATTATTCATAAAGTGAATAATAAAAAAAAATAATAAGCTAATAATAAATAAACAAAAGCAAAAAAATTGTTTAAATTAAAAAATAACGAAACAACGAATTACAATCAAAATGTGAACAATTGAGTAAATAATAAACAGACAGATCGGTTGGAAACACTGAAATTCTAAATACTCGTTTAATGGCCGAAAAATTGTGGCTTGCGTGATTCGCGGAAAATGAGTATCATTGCACGATCGAGATGGAAAATGCCTCCTTGGAACGGATTCCGTACAAAGCGATTATTCACCGTAAATTTTTCGTTGGCGCGCGCGACGGAGAAACGTATAACGATGGTAAATGATAATGACGATGACGAGTCGAGGAATATCGCGGTTCTCGAGAGCTGGATTGTAATAGTCCAAGCGTACAAGTATATCTCGGGTCTCTCGATGCGGATATATGAATACGAAGATGACGAAGTCGACGCTGAAGAGGAATATATATCGTTCAAAGGAAAAGAGTCAGGAATTTTCTTTTCTTTTCTCTTTTTCTTGCTCTCTCTCTTTTTTGGATTTTTCTCGCAGGCGCGTTCTTCGTCTATCGTTTTTTCAATCTTTATGATTATCCCTCTCGCCACGGCTCCGAAGCTACCACGCTCGAGCGTACCTCGGCGTCGTGCTATTCTCGTTTCTCAAGCTCGTTACAAGGGAATAAATCGGCCATGAACGGGGGCCCTTGACACGCGGTTCCGTACTTCAAATCACGAGGCGGGGGATGGTAGAGGGTTGCTAAGAGAGCGGGAGAAATAAACATTTTTTTTTTAGCTCGCGAATTTTCAAAAAGTTACCTTATTTTTGTAAACGATTTTCGTGCACGAATTTTTTCGTCGGTAAGAAATATATTTGCATCTCCATAGTGTCCCTTCTGTCTTAATTTTTTTATTAAATTATTGAATTTTCTCCATCTTTACTCGATCTAAATTGGGTCGACGATTTGAGAAAAAACTTTTTTTTTGTAAATATTCGGTTAGAAAAAAAATGTGAAATGTATATTTTTGTATCTTCTCTTGTTTTTATTTTTTCTCACTTTTACCGCCAAATTCGATTGAAATTTTAATGTGAATTTTTTTTTTTTAGATACAAAAAAAAAAAAAACAATTTTCTAGATATCCAAATTTGTAGGAAAATATACGAATTTGGGGATCGCGAAAAAAAGTAATTTTTCGTTCTCACGATTCGTGGTGATGACATTCGGTAGCTCAGGAGGCGGGCGTTTCGTAGCCAGTCATCGAAACGATGAGTTTTTTTTCTGAGACTTTACAAAGGGATGAAAGGAAACGAGGAAAATTAATGCTACGTGGATAATAAAAGAATGGAATCCTCAGTAGCTTTTCTGTGTCATTCACCATTTTTTTTTTTTTTTCGTTTCGCGTGTCATTTTCAATCTTGTGATTTTTCGTTTTTCAAATCTAGGATAATGGACCACCCTGAATTTGGTTTCGAATCTGTGAGGGTGTAATTAATACGGGAGTCACTTCCGGTTCCATAGGGCGATGAGGAATGTCAGCGTCGAAGGTTTCCTTTCGAAGGGTCCTTCAATCGTGACGTCTTGTTCCCAATGTGATTTTCGGGTTTAGCAATTTCATTTTTTTTTTGTCAAGAATATTAAGATGAGATGAAGATTGAGTGAAATGGGAAGTCGAATACTGGGTTTAGGTCCAGAGCGCATCAACGAAAATCAAAATTTGAAAAAATCAAACCAACAATTTATAAATTAAATCAAAATACAATTTATAAATTGAATTTTATATTAATTAAAAATATTATATTTAAACAATAATATAATATTAAATATTATATTAATTGATATAATTAATTAATTAATTATAATTAATATTATAATTATTATATATAATAATTATTGAATTATAATTATAATTAATATTAATAAAAATTAATATTAATGATTCGTAAAAAAGAAAAATTCCCTCAAAAAACATAAAAAAACAGCTTTTACACTAAACGACGGCTTCAATTAAATAAAAAAAATTGAAGCACCAAATTTGCCAGTATTTCGAAAATTCAGCCTTGCAACGAAGTTTCATCAAAGACGTAATCATCAAAGACAGTTTTAACACAGTGGCACGTTCGAAGCTGCTTTTCTTTCGATTTTGGCTCGTTCATTATTTTTATAAATCACCATTGCTTCTCGTGATCGCGAGAACGTTACCTCGAACGTTTCCCTCGTCGACGATAACCTCTTTCCCCCCTCCACCGTCCCCTTCCTCCTCGGTAATTCACCGTTTCATCTCTTTGGTACACGCGTCGAACAATAATTACTTTTCGACACAATATCGACGACGGAAACCCTCGAGAGCGAGCGAGACGACCGAAAACTTTAATAACTTGTAAATTAAAATTTGCCTGCGCAGAGCTGCCGTTTCCTTATAGCCAATCAATGCGTGCTCATAGGTGAGAGACGATTATGGCACTTGAACGTTCTTCTCGAGACCGAAGCGCACCGTTAATAAATAAATACGCACGTGCGCACGCGTGTTAACGCATATTTTCAGCCCCCCCTCCCTCCCCTGCCCCTCGTTACCGCCATTGATATTCCAAATAAATTGAGAATTATTATTTGAATTTTTTTCCCAATATATATATTTTTGAAATTGCGTTAATCATTTTTGTATTTCTCCAATACCCTGTTTTAGTTTTTATTTCTCCCCTTCCCCCTCTTTGTAGTTAAGATTCTCTGAATCAGATTTCGAATTTTTGTAGCATTCAAATGGTTAAAATTTATTTCAAAAAGTTGAAGCGCAAATTGTTTTGCTTCCCCCCGCACCTAGATCCTGATTTCTATATCGCCCCCTCCTATAATTTACCGAATTAGATTCGCGATTTTTACGCGCATTTTTTCAGTCATTTTACGAAAAGGAATTTGAGGAGTAGGTATATTTTTTTATTGCTCCTGATCCATTAACGTTATTTCTAAATCAAACCCTCATCCCCTGTAAACACTTAAATGAGATTGAGAAATTTTTTACGAATTGTTTTTTTTTTTTTCATATATATGTATATATGTAATATATTAAAAATATATTTAAAAATTAATAACAATTCAGGGGTTGATCCGGGAATCGTCCATGCTTATATCAACCGCCTCAGAATGTCACCCCCAACCGCCCATTTCAAGGATGACATTCTTAATTGGGACACCCTGTATACATATATATTTAATATTTATTCAATTTTATGAAATCAGTTAGTTTTTGTATTTTTCAAAAATATGTCGGGATAATATAAAACTTAAATATTTAAGAAATAAAATTTACAAAACATAACCAAAATATTTTTATATTTAAAAATAGATATGTCCGGAAAAAGATAATAAAAATAAATCAGTTTATAAAAAAATAGAAATATAGATTTTCGTAGAAAAATATATATGAAAAGTAATCGAATTCATTTTTGACGGTTGTTTTTATGCACGACCACCCAACGAGGTGCCGCCGAAAAATTGAATCAAGCGGACAATGAACTTCTTCCATGTGGATGTCTGTGTGCCTAAGGTGGTGAAAATTGGAAATTTCATCTTACAATAAAAATCCTAACGGGCTCGTATAGGATACTTTCAATCTTCGATCGGTGGTATCTTCGCTACCTTTGTGAAGGGCTCTCGCGCCAGGATCTCTCACAGCTTGATTCTATAGATAGAAAAAAAAAAAAAAAAAACGCGAAGAGTCGCCATTATCTTTTTTCTTTTGAAGTTTCTTCCATGTGTTAAATATTTCGAAAATGGATCGCTCGGCTAGTTTTATTTTTTACACTGAAGTAGTTGATATTTTTTTTTGCAATATTAGGTCTGATGAAATAAATTGATTTTTTCGATTTTTTTTTGTGACGATCTATTTCTGATTTTTTACTTTTCTTTTGTTTGTTTAGTTTCACTAATAATTTATATGGTAATCGAATCTGAGCTAACGTTACAAAATCAAGGACTGAAAAATGACTTTACTTAGATTGCCGAAAAAGATTTCTTGAATTTTGACAGAATGCTTTGATTTGTTTTTTTTTTAGTGAATTGAAAAATCCAAAGTATCAAAAAAAAATTAAAAAAGATCCCGAAACATCAAGCGAAACGAAACGTGAATAAGATACGAAAACTGCAGTACCCAAAAATAAAATTGGCAAATCCAAAAAAACCCAAAAATGAAAATGCATTGCAATCTTTTTTATTTTCTTCATTTTATTTCGAAATATTGATGAGTCTAAATTTGTTCGTATTTAGGAATACTTTGAGAGTGGTTGAAACAGCTTAAAAAAGAAAGAATTAATTAATTATATTTTGGAACTTTTTCTAGATAAGGAGAAAAATTAATTTTATTGCGAGCATCTTTTTGTACGTTTAAAATATTTAAAGAATAGTTGAAATAGCTTGAAACAGAAAGAATTCATTGATTATATTTTGGAATTTTTTCCGCGGTTTTCTTTACGATCCATCAGTGACCAAAACAAAGCCAAACGAACCCAAACGTACGTACTTTCCAAAAGTGTCGTTTTGGAAGCATTCCAAAAATTATCGTTTTAAAAAGCATTTCGAAACATATTAGCTCGAAACCATTTAACACATAATCGTTTCTCAATCATTTTGAAAAACGTTTCGTAAGAATTTCGAAAAATATCGTTTCGACTTACTTTCGAAAAATACGTTTACGAAAAAGTTCTGCAAAATATTCAGCATTTTGAGAAATATCTATCATTTCCATGAATAATGAAAAAAATCTGGAAAATCCAAAATAAAAATTAACGGTTAATAGAGAGTGAGAATTTTGGAAAGTGACGATTTCCTTTTTATATAAAGCGCGCAAAAAGTCTTTCACTTTTTTGACATTCGATGTCGCGTCCTGGGACACCGAATGGTCCGTATGTTACTCAAGAAGAGCAGCGTGCGAGGCGTCAATCTTTTAACGATCTCGCGGCTGTGGATGAAGAAAAGCACACGGGCTCCCCCCCAACGCCCTTTTTTGCGCCGTGACGAATTTGAGGTTGCGTGTGCCCGGTAGTGCGAGATCTCCGGCGGCAGTCACCAGACGGACACGATCACCAGGAACACAAAGCCCGGGTGTTCTCTTCCGACGTCATTTTCTTTTTTTATCTTCTCGAATTTTGATGTCGAAAAAAAAAAAACGACTTGGCTCGGTGCATTATTCATTCTCCCTTTCCCTTGGTGGGGCAAACCCGGACGCGGAAATGAGCTCAATGAGGTGCCAATAATTTACACTTGAAAAACGAGGAATTATATAGGCCCGAACAATCCCACGAAAATAAGCGCTTAAGGGCATGACGAACATCGACATAACCTCACAAATTTTCAAAATCCGTTTTCTCAACGTCGATTAAATTCATCGCGAAAAATCGAGCATCAGACTTTTTAGAATTCTTAGTGGCAAAAATAGATGCTTGAATTTTACTATAAAAATGTTTCGTCCTTGAGAAATTGCGATTTAAAAATTTCGACTATCTCTCTCGCACTCGTGTGTCACGTGGTACGTCTTCGACGTGTCCTTAAGGGACGGGTAGAGATAAGATGCCGAGTGCTTGAAGGATTCCCTTTCTGCTTCCTTTTTCCATCGGATAATGCGACCAGATCCGAAGCGCATTTTCAAAATGACAACGCGATGAATAAATTGATTTTTTTTTCAACGTGTACAACAGCAAACAGCTTAGCTTTCATTTTCAATGTTTTCGGAAACGTTTTCTCGTTTGGTATTGGGTTTGTTTGGGTTTGTTTGGGTTCGAATCAATTTAATAATGAACCTCAATTTTTTACATGTATTTTTTAAGAGAATTAATAATGTTATAATAATGCTCAATCTTGACATGTATTTATCAAGAGAATTAAAATAATAATAATCCTCAATCTTGACATGTGTTTTTTGAAAGCATTAAGTGAAAAATAAAGCTCAAACTTTACATGTATTTTTTGGGAGAATTAATTGAAATAATAAAGCTCAATCTTGACTTAATTAGTCATTAAAACAAATCATTAACTATTTTATAAATTGACTGCTAAACGCGACAGTCAATTAATTTGAAACAAAGCCTGATCGGTCGCTTCATCCTAAATCTTGATAACGAAAACTTTTCAAATTTGCGGCGATTAACGCCGAATTCGTTTTAAAACAATTCAAATTAGCAAATGTGTTTTCCCATGATAAACTGTGATAAGTTTATACAGCCTCAACTACTGGAACATTTTATAATAATTAATTTTCCTATTATTATTCTATCAAGAATTATTCGTCCTCGTATTTTCAAAAATTTCGACGGTTTTTAAAAGATATATTCAATAATATTATAGTTTAAAAAATTGCTAATATGAAATTTTTTTTACCTGTTTTATGGTAAATTTAAAATTTTCGAAATTTCAATGAATTGCGAAACATTCTATTTCGATATTCCATAAAATGAGGTCTGTCTCTCTCTCTCTCTCTCTCTGGGATGAATAATTCAATGCCAAATTCATAATAAAAGCGATAAATAATTTACGCGCTTCCGAGGCTTCCGTCCTCTTCTTTCATTATCTTTAGCGCATTGTGCACGTATAAAAGTCCGAGTGTACGGTTAGGAGGGAAAAGACCCTCAATTCACGTTGCAAAGCGGCTCGTAAATCATCGGTATCCATTGAAAGGCCACGCGAGTATGGCCGGTGACAGCAAAATGATTTCACCCTGGCAATGATCTAGGAAAGTCTCGGATCCACGGGTAGGTCAGTTCGCGACAAATGTGCATTTTTTCCGAGGTCCCTACGCCGAGGTCAGAGTTCATCGAGACCCGGAACAAGATACTCAATGGTTGCCTCTTTCCTGGGATCTTAAACATTTCTATTAAGTTGGATCGACGGTCATTTAACTCACCGTTGGATCCATATTCTAAAAAATATGTCTCGGTGCATTGCAATCTTTTTTTTTTTATTTCCTTCGTTTTTTTTTTTTTTGAAATGTTGATGAGTCTAAATTTGTTCGTGTTTCAGAATATTTCGAGAGTGGTTAAAATAGCTTGAAAAAGAATAAAATTAATTAATTATATTTTGGAACTTTTTCTAGATAAGAGGAAAAATTAATTTTATTTCGAGCATCTTTTTGTACTTTTGGAATATTGAAAGATTCGTTGAAATAGTTTGAAACAGAAAGAATTCATTGATTATATTTTGGAATTTTTATCGCGGTTTTTTTTACGATCCATCAGTGACCTAAACAAACCCAAACGCACGCACTTTCCAAAAGTGTCGTTTTGGAAGCATACTAAAATATGTCGTTTTTAAAAGCATTTCGAAACATATTAGCTCGAAACTATTTAACACATAATCGTTTCTCAATCATTTTGAAAAGTAACGTTTCGTAAGCATTTCGAAAAATACGATTACGAAAACGTTCTGCAAAGTAAATTCAGCATTTCGAGAAATATCTAGCATTTTCATAAATATCCAGCATTTTTTCAAATATTAAACCATTCGAAAAAAATGTTTAGAATCTTGGAAAATGTATTTTTCAAATCTACGTCAAAAATATATACATATATACAACTTTCTTAAAAATATGTAGTATTTTCATCAGTTACGAGTATTTCAAAAATATTCGGTTTTTCGAAAACGATAATTTTGAGAAAAAGGTAAAAAATGAAAAATGGGGGAAAAAAGGTATCTTTACGAAGACATCCTGTAGGTACGACATGTGTTGCTGTATGGGTAGGCACAACGGTGGTGTCCAAATTCGGAAGAAGAAAAAAGAGTGCGCTGCACATAACCGGAAGGATATTGCACAAGCGGAAACGCATGCGGCCCAGAATAGGCTTTCTTTCGCGCTGTCTTTATTCGCGGAGGCACCTGAAGGGACCACACGAACAATGAGGTTGTAAGGAATGAGTGCGTTCCCGCACAAGATCCCTACCACTAGAATGGAAAGGATGTAGCAAATTACGAGCATGCATACAGCTTACATGCAAAATATATCTTCTCTATTATGCGTGCGACGTATCAAGCAAGTTCCATAAGTGTAGGAATTGTATAGAGAATTTTAAATAAGGCCAAAAAAAAAAACAATTTTTTTTATACAGATACCAATTATATTTTTTTGAAAATATTCACCAAAACATAGAACGCGAGATTCGACGTATTATTTTTGAAAAAATCATTACCAAATATGGTCTCGTTTTTCGAAATGTTCGGTTAAAAAAAAGAAAATTTCTGGAACACGCCAATGAAATGTTTGTTATTTAAAAAAATCGAACCGTATATGTTTTATTACGCTAAAAATGGATTTTTTTTTTCAAAATTTGTATCAATTCATACATTTTTACATACAATTCATACAATTTACATACCACGTATTATTTTTGAAAAAATCATTACCAAATATGGTCTCGTTTTTCGAAATGTTCGGTTAAAAATAAAAAAAAAATTTCTGGAAAACGCCATTGAAATTTTTTTATTTAAGAAAATCGAGTCGTACATAAGTTTTATTACGCTAAAAATGGATTTTTTTTTCAAAATTTGTATCAATTCATACATTTTTACATACAATTCATGAAATCAATTTTTTACTAGAATTTTTTTTTGTTTTTAGAAACAAAATTCGATAATAATTGTCCTTTGATAAATAAATTTGTTTAACATAGAACGAAAAAGATTTTTCGGAACGAACAATTTCCGTATGTAGGGACATTTTCCAAATCCAAAAACATAAAAAATGAAATAACAATATTGAACGCATTTTCAATTTTTTTTAGTTAATTGGCTGAATACTAATTTTGTTTAAATAACGTCGTTACTTGTCAATATTTCACGATAAAAAAAATGCATGCTTGGCAGGATCGTGTATTAACTGGGTGTAAAATTCCAACTTCGACATTCCAATATTTGTGAAAAAAAAATCCGACCAGTTTTTGCCCTTCGGTTGTAGCCCTGTAAAATTCCTTTGATTATTAAGGACATGCATGTACAACATTTTTGTTAAATTTCATGGTATTTCAATTTTTCACTGGAAGGTAAGAATAATCGTCGAAACGGGTCGAATTAGTAGGGTAGGTGGACGGAGGTACTCCAGGCAATGTGCCTCGAAGCAGGACGAGAGTAAAATAAGAGATAGAGAAAAAGAATTCTAGGTTTAGGGAAAGGGTTTTAATCGCGGCACCGCGGGCTATCGTCGAAATTTTCTCGTGTCTAGCAAAACTTTTGGGTCTTCTCAGACGGACGAGGTCCATTTCCGACAAATTCTTTGCTACTGGACCCATTAACTGGAGCCATACCAGCCCAAAGTTCATTTTTGAAAATCTATACCATTCGATTATGATACGACAATTTTTTAACTTTTAAATCCAATTTTATTTTACTTTTCAAGTCTACATATGGTTTTTTTCGAAAATGAGAGCAAATGTAACTCGAGTAAAAAATATGTATTTCAATCGAGTTTCGAATATTTGGATAAATATATTGATAATATTTGATAAATATTGAATATTTTTATATTTAAAAAAAAAGACACGAAATCACAGCAAAAATCTTTTAAAGTTTTCTATTAGGAAGGAAATAAAAAATAAATTAAATATTAAAGGAAACAAAGAGAAATGAAGTAAAAACGAAAAAATATAATAAAAGACAGAGTAACAACGAGAGTAATCGAGAGGAAATTCTTTGCATTTTTAGGTTTGAAAAAATAATTGATAAAATGAATATGATGTAAAAATGTAAAAATAAGATGTAAGATCAAATTAAAAAAAAAGTAGCGATTGAATGATTTTTAAAATCAAATGAGCATTGGAAAAAAAATAAATATCGAAAAAAACAATGTAAATTAAAATCGAAGAAATAAAATACAAACTCAAAAATAAGAAAAATCAAATGTATTCTTAAAAACGAAAAAATTGAAAAAAAAAATTGGCAGAGAACAGGTAAAAATAAAAAATGGAGTTGGGTTTGTCCAAGGTGAGGCGTTTCGGCCTCCGGCCGAGCACCACGAATTTGTCGCTGTTCCGGAATCCGTCGCGGTCTCTCCCGTTTCCTCTCGTCGAGGATTTCGAGAAATCTCCGGAGGGGCGACGCGAAGGTGCGAGAGAAATCTCAATGACGAATTCAATCGGCTACCGTGAGACAAACGTGCACGAAACGAGAGCGGAAGAAATGGGAGGGTGGGGGCAGAAGTGAAGGTGGATGAAGAAAGTGAAGAAACTCAGAGGGTTGATGAGTTTATCTGCGAGGCACTTACGGAGCGATAAAAAATATACGGTTGGCGTTTCCAATTTTTTTTTTTTTTTTTCATCAAAACGAAAAAGTGATGGGAAATCGTTTTTCGTCAATTTTTTAAATAATTTTGTCGATGTGTCGATGCATTAACTGAGTTTATTTATTTAATTATATTTATTTAATTATTTCCGGTTATTTATTTATTAAGGGTTACCTAATTATTTAGGGCTATTTATTGAGGGTAATTAATTCATTTATTAAAAATATTATAATAAAAATTGAATTATGTTATTCAAAATTTCGAACCAAAGAGTGAATGTGAAATCGCTTAAAACTTGATTTGTGTGTACATTAACAAAGTTTGTGTACCAAATTTCATTAAAAATATTAATAACTAACGGTTTTTATAAACTTTTTATAAAGTTATAAACAATGAACTGAAATATAAAAAACATCGAGTTTTTTTTCTCAATCTTTAAAAGATTGGATAAGACTTGATCGAGCCTTTTTTTGTTATCATGTTTCAATAATAAAATTAATCTTCTTTCGTTTTACTTTTTACGAAAAATCATATGGTAAAATTATTGTTAATAACTGATGAAAAAACTGTTAAGAAGAAAAAAGTCGGTCAAGAGTAAACCGCCATTAAACTCAATGAGTGTGCCAAATTCTCGGATAATTCATTTGTTAGACTTCGAGAATTCGTGAACATCGTTTCGATTCTAACGATTTTTTCCCAGTGCCTGGCCCCTTAATTACTCATCGCGCGGCCGAAATTATAATTTTTCTGGGTCTCCAAAAGTTATACATTTTTTTTTAATCCGTGTTATTTCAGTCGTTTTCAAGGATTTTAATTTTTCTAATTTTTATTAAAATTTCGAAAACTCAACGTTTTGTTTCCTACAAATACATATTTATTTTTCAAGAGTTTTCTTTTATTTTTTATAAGCTGCCAGCAACGGTAGATTTTGGAAAAAGTTTTTGGTAACTTTTGCGATCTTGAAAAATCTCCGAATATCATATATGACTGTTGGATTTTCGACTGAAATTTCGGTATATTGAGAAACGGGAAAGAGTGGATTTTTGACACGAGGAGCCAAAAATAATGACAGTTTCCTGTTAACCGAAGCCTCGGGGACTTTAAACTCCTTTGCGGTCGTTCAGTCTCCACTTATTTTCTCTCGGATTTGTGCAGAGTGACGGTTACGGAATTTGGCGTCGATCGTAACCCTCGAAAATTTTCAAAAATATCAATTACGAAATCGCGAACTTGGGAACGATTAATAGACCCCAATGGTGCTCATCCCAATAAGTACTCAAATTGTTATTGCGACGAACAAAAATGTACAGGCTGTTCCACGAATTTGTTCGACGATTTGCAAAATCGAATACCAAAATTTCTCACAGATCCAAAATTTTTCAAGAAATTCTTAAAATAATTTCGAAACTATTGAAATTCTCGAGAACTCACTTCGAGGTATGAGAATTCATGAAAAAAAAAAACCTGACGGATCTTCGTACGCTTTAAAAAAAAAGGTGTATTTCCAATTTTTTTTAAATTAAAAAGAAAGTTCACAAAATTGGATAATCCAAAATGATAAATGTGAAAATGTACTTGCGACAATTTTTATTGTTGTTAATCTCGAAGACTAAAAATGGCATAATACATTTTCATAACACAATAATAATATAAACATAATATAAACAATACTTAATTTTCATAACAGTTAAAAGTTCTTGCTATGTTATATTATAAATATAATAATAAATAATGCCATATACAAGATATTACAAATATATTCACAATGATAAAAAAGAAATTACTGTTATTATTATTTCTATGTATGGCTTCAGTCATACAGGGTCCTTCCCTTTTTAAAAATCACAACCTCGTCTTTTTCCACCTTTTCCCCCATCCCCCTTGCGGTCGCAGCCGCAGCCAACGATTGTCTTACTTCGTTTTTATGATTATTATTATATATTGTTAAACAAATAATTAAAATTAACAAATAATTACTCCAACAATAATTATAATAAGATTCACCTGCCAATAGAGATGTTGTATTAAAATGATGTTTTTTCATTTCAAAATTGGATAAAACATGTAATAATTTTTTTATTTTATTTCATCGATATCTTTATTCGTGATCTCATGAAAAATTAATAAAAAAAAAATAATTCTTTCGCGAGCTTTATTTTTGCTTCAAAGTAGAAAGCTGCTTTAACCCTTCGGGCGACGTATTATTGCTTTTGTGATTCGCGCATTTGGCGAAGGAGAAGCGCAGCTCCGTTGAGTTTTTCTTTTTTTTTCTCGGGCCTGCAGTATTTCCGATTGCAACGCGTGGCCTCGAAGAGAAAAGAAAAGTAAAAAATGAAAAAAAAAATGAAAAAAAAAAAAGAAAAAAGTTGATTGCCGTCGTGATTTCGAAGGCAGTGACTTGTGTGGTTAGTGTAGGGATAACGGCGTCGTCTGCACCGCCATTGCTTCGTCCTTTTCTACCCTTCGCCCTTATTCCCTTGTCCCTTTTCATCTAGGCCCTTTGAAGGGCCCTCGGGCCAGCGACGATTACTCTCACGTCTCCCCGCTCCTCTCTTTCGTATTTTCGACACTGTCTGCGGCGACGAAACCATTTCCGAAATCACGAACGTTTTCAGTTTTCGTATCGATCGTCATTGATCGCCCGTTTATTTATTCATCAGGAAGAAACCCTCGAAACGAAACATCTGATGAGGGAGATCGAACGTTCTTGACGCTTGGATCCTTCATATGGAAATTATTTTCTTGTTTTTTGTTTATTATTAGAATTTTATTTCATTGCAGGAAATTTTTTTTTAATAATTTTTTTTTTTCATGATTCGATCGATCGAGATGATGATGATAATATTCATCACGAAATACGGTTGTAGACTTTTCTTGTTGAAAAATCGATCGAAATAAATTCAAAGCGATTGGGTTTTTTTTTCAGTTCGAAAGATCGTTATTGTTTTTTTTTTTATTATTTCGTTAACAATGAATTATAAAAAATAAAAAAAAAATGGAAAATATATATTGAGAAGGGTCTCGAAGCTTCCCCGATAATCGCACATTGATATCGATTTCTTTACGACGAATGAAAGATCCACCAGCGATTTATCACTCGCAGCTTCCACGCTTCTATTATTCTCCTCCCGAGGCATTTTCTTTCTTATCGTGATTTTCGTTTTTTTCTCACTCAGAGCTGCCGAGTGAGAATTGAAGCGAATCGACAAAAGGGCGCGAATTAAAAGTACGTACGAGCTCGAAGTTGCCTTTTTTACGCCCTTTTAATTCTAAGGGTCAAAGAACCAGGTGTCTCCTCGTCCCTTTTTTTAAACTTTTTTTTTTAGGCTCTTCGTTATTTCTCTTGCATTAATAAGTCGAAATTGTTCCACCCTGATTTATCCGATCGAAATTCGATATTCAAATTTTTTATCGCGATCCCTCCCTTCCCGCCCTTCGTTCTTTCATTCCCTCTTCGATCTCGTGGAACTCTCCGTCGAAAAATCGATCGATCGATCGATCGATCCGATGATAATCTCGTTAATTACTTGTTCGCGAGACTGAGATAACGAAACACAAAATTGGACAAAGTGATTTCTCCTGCGATGATTAATTTTTTTTTTTTTTTCGGCAACGAGGAGACCTGCCCTCGGGCCTCAAAAATCTCCATTCTCGATTTCTGAGTACAGGGGTGGTTTTCGATCGAGGTTGGCTTTTCTCACGATCTAGAAATATTTTTACGCTTTTTTTTTGTTTTTTTATATTGAAATATTGATTAATGACGTTTTTTTATTTAAACAAAGGACCGACATTCCATGGTTTGTGGTATTAAAAAAAAGCATTAAAAATAAACAAGCACTACAAAAATCATATTATCCATATTTCGAAATTATTTTCCTTCGCAAGAAAGTCCTTTCCCGTTATTGACGAAAATATCTCATGTTTAGATTGACTAAAAGGTTATAAAGAAAAATATGAAAAAAGTGAACATTTACTAAAAATTCCTAGAATTCACTGAAACATGCTCAATTAACTAAAAAAAATCCTAGAATACACAAAAATATAATAAACGAAAAAAAAATTCCTAGAATACACTAAAGCATGTTAAATTAGCTAAAAATTCCTAGAATACGCTAAAATATGATAAGTGAACTGAAAATGTCTACAGTCCACCGAAATATCCTAAATTAACTAAAAATGTCTAAATTACACTGAAATATCCTAAATTACCGAAAAATTCCTAGAATATACTGTATTATGTAAAATTAACTAAACGACGTTAAAAATAAAAAAAAAACCAAAAAAACCAAAGCTGGTAAGTCATTTCAAAAAAGCGGACACATTATCGCGTCCACAGTTTTCACCAGTTTGCAAACGACCGAACGATCACTATTGGGTCTTCTTCGCGCCACTGAATGTTCGTAAAAGAAAAATTCTCCCTGGATCTTGGGCATCTTTCTCTTTCCCTCCCTCCCTCTCTTTTTATTTCCTCTCTCTCTCTCTCTCTCTCTCTCTCTCTCCCTCTCATACTTTCTAAGTCTCTGGCTCGATCGCATTCTTGCGCTACGAAGTCTATTTCATTTTCTCGCAATTTTTTTTATCAACCGTCGGTAAAAGACTTCCGCATCCGGCGCCGTGCGAGAAAAGTCTCGGCATTTCTGTACGCTCGAACTTGAATTAACGGCGGGCTCCTAGGTGGAATTCAGTGGCGAGCTTGCACAGAGAATCGTCCCTCGAGGGGGGTAGGATGCTCCGCGGTGAAACTATTGCCACGTTTTGTGACTGCGGAACGTACGGTTGTTGAGTGACTCTGCAAAAAGTTCCATTGATTGCTCTCGCATACTCGTTCTCGAGTTTGTAAAGCGCGTATGCGTTATTATGAACTCCAAGATCGAAGAGGGGTAAATAAAACATCGATATATCGAACACTTGCTTAATATCGGATAATCCACTGGCACCAGTTTTTTTACAGCGCCATCTATTTTCAATGTCAAACGTTAATTACTGGTAAAAAAAAAAACATTATTGACTTTCCACTGGTTGGGTTTACGAAAAAAAAATAAACAAAAATAAAAATAAAAAAAAAATGTTTAAAATACGAAAAATGGGAATAGTTCGAAAACGTGTTTGATTTTTCAGCGATTTTTTTTGTTGCGATGAAAAAGCATTTTTTTTTTTTAATAATTAGCGAGAAACGCGAAGCTCACTTTCGCGGTTATTGTGTTATCGATAAGTGTAGGAAATTTCGAAATTGTCGATAAAATAGTTTTCAATTTTTCTTAGATTTGTTTATCATAAATGACGCTTACACAATTTATCAATCGGAAGGAATGTATCAATCTTCCCCTGGATTCGGTGAGTCCGGACAAATTCGCATGAAACTTCCTCGTCTTGAACAAATCAGGCTGGAATTGCACGCGTCGTTTCATCGAATCAAGACCATTTCTCTCGGAATCGCATTTTTACAGCGGGGTGAACGTTAGTCACCGGGTCGTTCACCGATCGAACTTTAATCAATTTCACCCTGGGAGGGATCGTAAAGGGGCATTTTTAAATAAACTTCCAAATGCTGTATTTTGAAAAATTTAATGACCGGGATTTCATTCAAATGTCAATTTAACCAAAGGAAATTGGATTTTCGATATCTATTTCTCAATAGCTTTTCATTGAACTTTTGGTCCTCAAAACTGTAACCGTACTTTCGTATTTCCATTGGGTAGTCGAGAAAAAATAGGTATAGCAACGCCCTCTCCAGAAATATTCAAAAGTTGAGAAAAAACTTTCAAAAAGCCAAACCCAAACAAATCCAAAATACAAATCTTTCACCCCAACCCAAATTTTTATACAGAAACATTATTAGGTCGAAAAAATGTATTTGTAAACCCAAACTCAGGCAAAGACAAAAATCAATTTCTCAAACTCAATTTTCTCCTCAGACATGTTAATGGGTCAAGTTTTTTTTTCATTCCAAACCCAAACAAAGCTGACAACTTCCAAATCAATTCAACTACGTCCACAGAAATATCGACCTTAAAAAAATCCACTAAAACCTAAACCCAAACAATCTCAACCCAATTGCCTTAATGGAAATATAAATAGGCGAGAAAAAATAGAATTCGAACAAATCCAAATTCAAACGACGAATTTCCTAACCCAACTAAGTTTCGGCTACAGAAATATTGTTCAAGTTTTAAAAACAAAATAAACCCAAACAACCGATTTTCCAAATGAATGGGCTTAAAATAAATATTTACAGGAGGGAAATAAATCAATGGGATTCGTTGGTTGTCATTAAGCCCAAACAGCGACAGGTAAACGACTATGTCGTTTCCGGTTTGGGTGCTAGTGTTTTGCTTATTGGATATATGTGGGTATACATCTTTAACTATATATGCAACTTGAGACGATAAAAGGAGGAGAGCTCTTTCCTTCATCTGTATATCACGTAGATCCGCTGAGTCACGTGCCCACAGTCGCTGTGCTGGATATTTATGTATATATACATATATCTATATATATATCGAGAATAATAGACGAAGAGGAAGAAAAGCTTTGGACCGAGTCCTGGATCCTCTCCGGGTTTATATTATATACGATACACTTATTGTACACTGAAAAACTCTAAGCCAGTAGCTGTCGAAGCAACTATAATCGAATGAGAAATAAATTTGTCATGGAAAATGCTCAAAAATAAAAATTTACCGAATGGAGGTGAGCAAGATGTTATTGGTTTTTTACTCGCTTGATTAATGCTTGGATCTTTTTGTACACGTCATTTTTTATTTTTACATACGAATTAAGTGTATCGTATTAAATGGACCGTTTTCACGAAGCCTTTCAATGTCCTCTTTACGGATTATTTTAAGCCAGGATTCCACTTTCAAACTTTGAAAAATTCGGAGTTACTCTTTTTTACATTTTCGGAAATACATTCAAGAATATTCTCTTCGAAGGCATTTTTGCACGGTGCAGAAATCGTTGATTAAGCGTATGTTAATTTTAGTGGGATTTTTTGTTTACAAAAAGTTACCCATTGCACTCGATTAGACGAGAAATATTTTAAAATGTTGATTTTTACTTTTTTTTTTGGGAAAAAGTGACTATTTTGTTATTTTTGTCACTATTATGTTATTTTTTAATGAATAAAATCACATCGATTGATTCGGATTCTTAGAAGAGAATATGGCCTCCTTCATAGTTCCAGATAATTAAGGATCTATATGATCGAAATACTATTGGAAAGTCTAGATAAATTTGTAGGTTTGTAGGTAGCGAAAAAATTTACTTTCTTAGATACGTCGTCAGAATAATCTGGGTTAATTTTCTGTGTTCCAGTTCATTCGACTACTTTCAGAATTTCATAGGTCAATGAAGATGGAAAAGAAATGAGTTGTGACCAAACACGTTGTTGGTGGATTTGGGGGAGCCAGGGAATTATTAATTCCCTGGCTAATTAAATTTTTTAATTATGAATTAAAAAAGTAATTCTTTGAACAATCGAATCGATCCACGTGATTTTTTAATGCCAGAAATGACTTAGCCTGCTTGTTGGTATTTTACGTTATCTCCGAACTATAAAAATTTATGCGAAAATTAAAAGTTTGAAAAAGTTCGTAGTTGAGATATTGAAAAAAAAAAAAAATTAATTACATACTTATTTTACTACGTAATAATACTTTTTAATTCACAATTTTAAAAAGTTGCTTTAATTCCACACTAAAAGTTTGGAATAGTTTTCACTATGAAAACTTGGAGAGATTTTGATTATAGAAATTTCGAAAGATTTCCACTGTGGAAGGTCTAAAAAAAAATGTCTTTTACGAAAGCTTGGAAAAATGTTAACGATGAAAGGTTAGCAACGTATTTACTATGGCAACGTAAAAATATTTTCACTCTTGAAACTTGGAAAGATTTTAACTATAAAAGATCGAAACTTGTAGAACCTACTGTACTAAATCTTGAAAACATTTCTACGATGTAATCCTGTAAAGATATCCTGGATGTAAGCCTGGAAGAATTTGCCATAATCGATGCTTCATCAAACCCAAACCAATCGATAAAAAATTTGTCCAACTTGAAAATGGAAGTTCGACGATTGCCGAATGATTTTTCATGACGAAGGAATTTTCAATGAGCATTCAAAAACTGAGAAAGTGAAAACGAAGAGAAAAAAGGAGTTGGAAGGGAGAAAAAAATGGGAAACGAAGAAGGGATTTCCGGAAGGCTCGGGAGTCGCCATTGGTGGTACTAAAATGGATAATTGGACGAGTACACTTGCCGACAATGTTACGGAGTGCTAGACCAGGAAAGATTTTTCCTTCGTCCCTACCGACGACAATGTAATGTTCCGTGGCCACAATGGAGTGCGCGAGGCGCGGCGGCAAAGTATTACCGCAATTACCATTATTATTGCAATTATGACGATTGCCCGTGGCGAGTAAGAATTACATCGGGTTATACACACCAACTTCTAGTCGCTCCACGTTCTTCTCGCCCTTTTCTTCCTTCCATGCGATTCGCAGTCCTGTCTTCGGGTCTTACTTCACGGACAATCATGGAGATTCCTCTTCTCGGCGCAGTTTCCGTATATCCGCGAGTTGCAAATTTTCATACCAGATTACACGAAATTCACGTGAAAGCCATTTTTTCGTTCCCCAAGTCCCAACAAATCCTCAAGCGTTTTCAAGTTTTCCACTTTTTTTTTTCAATTTGAGGCGACATACGAGAGCAAACATTTTTTGACAACGTTTTTCTGCGCTCCCCTTAAAGTTTAACCGTTTGATAGTGACGCTTGTAAATTTTGCTTTGATATTTCAAAAATTGTAAAAATTTATCGGCGTTTTATATTTTACTCTACATTTAAACTTTTATATATTTAATATATTTTAGTAAAATTTAAGAATTTTCTATATTTATTAATATATCAATAAATATAAAATAATTATATTAATTATATTTATTAATATAATTATTTATATTAATTTTATTTTCGATACATTTAATATTTTATATATTTTAAAAACTTTTTTTATACTCTATATTTTACCTTTTTTTTTCAAAAAAGCGTAGTGCTAGGTTCTAGATAATATCCTGACGAAGAATTCGACGATTTTGTTTCGCCCTGAAAATTATTCATCTCTGAGAAATTCGCGGTTGAAAATTTGGAAAATTTCTCTCTCGCGTATTTACACCTTTTTTTTTTCATTTCGTGTTGAACGTTTTCAGTTCCTCAGTAATTTTCTAGTTTCCTCGTAAATGACTTCGAAATAGTAGGCCGATCGGTAAAGTGACCGGTAATTTGACCGGTAATTTGTCCAGTAACCGTAAAAGTGGGAAATATGGTAATTTATTGGTTAATTTGAAGTAGTCGAGCTTAGTTCCCAAACACTCGATCGAAAACTTCACGACCAAAAGTGTTCCGTCGTTTCTCGCGAGTATGATCGATTTGACTGAGATTTGGCTTCGATTATGGGATTACGGGAAAGAGCTGTTACGAGAGTTCGTCTCACATCGGTGATCGTTATCCGACGATGGTTTTTTGCATAATAATAATTCTACGTGGGTACAATGATGTTCTTCAATCCTTCCCACTCCACTCTTCCATTTTCCTATTATATCTGTATTCATATTACGGAGAGGGAATATCGCGCGAATTTTGTTTGGTGCATTAAACGTCACCGTTACAACGTAGCGGTGTTTTATCGCGAACGAGCGATGCACACGTGTCGAAGTAGGCGTCATTTGTCCAGGGTTGTCGATCCACGAAGTTCTTTACAATTTTATCCACTCGACTAAACCCGGAAAAGTTGTATTTACGTTCCTTCGTAAATCTAAAAGAAAATTAACAATGTTTGTCCACAAGTTTGGAATAATCATTGTGACTGTGCTGGAAATAGTCTTGTAAAAACAATTATTTTTGTTCGCTCGCCAAATCATTGGCGACCTAGGATCGTGTCAATTTATAATTTTTTATAAATATATATATTTATTATACATAAAATATATGTAAATTTATATATCATATATTATGAAATATTATAATTTTTTATACATAATTTTTCTAGGATCGTGTCAATTTTCAATTAAAATTACCATCGCAATAATCATTGACCCTTAACCCGCGATGATACTTGATGCACCTTAATCACGTGAACCTGGGTCGTTTTAGTCTTCGCCTTACCACACCCACAATTATTAATTTCAAAATCTGCAAAAATTCATGGTTCATCTTTAGAATGTATTATTCAAAGAAAATATTTGTTTTTTTATTTTCTTTATTTTCAATAAATTTTATTTCATCTAATATTGAGCAATTTGCGACAAAAAAGTTCTTTTTTAATAAACGTAGGTAAAAGTTATGGGTAAATTTGTTTTTTCTCATTTTCGAAAAACGTGAAAAACGAAATTCGAATTTTTCGAAGTCGTGCCTTGAAAAATTTTCATTGATGGTCGTATATTCATCGAGGATCCATACAACTCGAGGCAATTACACTCTTCCCCTTAATAATAACATTTTTGTCATTGGCCAAATACTTTTCACGTTGCGAAGCAATTTAGAAAAAAAAAACAAACCGAAAAAAAACGAAACGAAAAAAAAAAATAGAAAAATTGTCGTAACACGAAGGCAGCACAGCTCGTTCGAAGAACGACGGTAGGTAAATACCTGTGAGTCGCAGCGGTGTATATGAGGTCTGAGCGCGCAGCACGATCTGAAGACGAGTAGAAAAGGAGGATCGGAGAGTTTGCGATGGGGAAGCTGGGAGTGAATAGTGCGTTGCCTGGTATCAATTTGTCCTGCCTCTCGTATGTATGTATGCCGTATGCAATGGCCTGGTCTAGAGATTCAGTCTCCGCGAGAAAACGAGCCGAAGGTCGCTTTGTCCGAGCCGCTATCCGACATTTTATCAAAATTCTCCCTCCTGAAGGAGGCGAAGGGGGGACGCGAAAGTTTCTCTCCACGTTCTTGACTCTCGTCTCGCACCGAGAGATCGATTTGCCCTACATGCCCTGAAAGTAACGTTTGAATTATCTCGGTCTCGGAATCTCTTGACAATCAAATTTTTTTTTAACATTGGCAAGAAACATTAGATCGAAGGTAGAACTGGATATGTTTGTCGTAGTTTAATTGACACGCTGATTGACGTGGGTACAAATTTTGGAAAGTAGGAATTAAAACCCAAACAAATCCAAGCAATGTCGAAGTTTTTTGGTTTGAAAAGAAGCTTTAGGTTGG
>JAPYZJ010002077.1:0-33619 GCA_030522765.1 Ophioninae sp. B BG-2022a
TATTCACCGTGCCATTTCTGGCACGGGCATAGGGAAACTGCGGAAAACCCATGCCAGTACAGCCGGTCCCAAGTTCACCTCCCGGCAGCGGAACGAATTTCATCAAAAAATTTCGAAGAAAAATCTCGACCGTTACCGGGATTTGAACCCGGGACCTCCCGATCCGCCGGCCGTTAGTCACGCCTTAGCCCGCACGGCCAACGGATCAGTTTTACTATTTATTCACATTTTTCAGTCGTTATTGAACATCAATGAAAATTACCTCGAATGATTCGTGGCGCGTTGAAATTGATTGACTTTTCTTTTTTTTTTTCTCGTAATTTGTAACGTAACTTCGAGTGAACGATAATAAAAGGCGGTATCACCGATAACACGAGGATCGCGTGCAAAAGTCCAATCATCAAGACGTATTTACTTTTTTGTTTGTTTTTTTTTTATCCTCGAGAATTAATCGTCAATTACGCGTCTTCTGATGAAATCTGGCGCAGTCGTAATCCCGTCCATCTGTCCAATCGATTCCTTATCGCGATAGACATTGACCATGGGATCAGTGTGCAAAATGCGTCACTCTCTCACATCCGTATATGTTCGTGTATATCCGTCCGTTTATCTCGTTATATCCGTATCGTCGATCGTTATCAATAGGAATTATCTGATTTCAATGAAAGCGTGAAAAGTTCATGGAAAAAGGTAAACGGAATTCATCCTTATCGAAAACCGCTAGCGTTTTCGATTTTGAGTTTTCATTTTGCATTGAAAAAAGGAAAATTCAAATTAATCAAATTTAAAAGTCAAATTAATAAAACTATGAATAATTGCTTGATTTAATTTAAAGGACACCTCGAAGACGTACCACGTGACACACGTGTGCGAGAGAAATTTTCGAATCGCAATTTCTCAAGTACGAAACATTTTTATCGTAAAATTTAAGCATCTATTTCTGTCTCGATAAATTCTACAAAGACTGATGCTCGATTTTTCTCCGTAAACTTAATCGACGCCGAGAAAACGGATTTCGAAAATTTGTGAGGTTATGTCGATATTCGTCATGCCCTTAAAAGCTACGATAACGGTCATCTCGTTCTATTTCCAGATTCGTTAGATTTCAGTTGGCCCACTTCCAATATTTCCCGTCTTAATTTCTCGCTTCTTCGATCTTCGTTCCTTTGGCTTTCGATTTTTTCTGAAATCGATAAGCGAGTCGTGGCCGTGCAAATTAAGTAGAAGCGATTGAATAATTGAAAAGTGTCCGAATGTAACGGAGAGTTACGAGTCTGTAACGCGTTCAATTAGTTTGCCCGATCCTCGCTGACGCGAGCGCCGTTTGACGTAGCGCGAGAAGCATAGGTCAATTGACGCGTTATGGGATCGCGTGTAAAACAAGAGAGAGAGAAAGAGAGAGAAATCGCAATAATAACAATAATCCGAGAGTGGCATCAGGGCTTCACGAGATTTTGCGTGATCGAGCCCACGTCGTCGTCGTCAGCTGCAACCGTCGCTCGATTCGTCGTTCGACGAGCCTCCACGGGACTACGTTTTTACACGCATATACGCGCCAATGTAATTCCTTGCGCGCCACCGGTCGGTTGGTGCCCGAGTATACGTACGAACGCGCACGTAGTCCGCAACGAAGGTCGTTCTTTTTTTCTTTTTTTTTATCCTCGCTTCTCCCCCTCCCCCCGTCCTTCCGTGTCCCGGCGAGCCCACTTCGCCCCTCATAATCTTTTTTCCTTTCACGTGCTGTCGCTTTTTTTTTCTTCCAACATCGCGATCGTCCTCGCCGCATGACGTCACGAATTCTCGGAGGCTCGGCCCGAAGCGTCGACCAATCGGAGACTAGAAAGGAATCGGGCGTTATACGCGGCCACCCCCTAACTCGTGATTCTCGTTTTGCTTCGGTTTCCCGCAATTACTATACCCATTATACTGTGATTATTATAAGAAGCCGTACCGGACGAGCCCACGATCGAGCCAACGTCGTTGCGATAAAGCTACTCGCGTTTCTTCGTTTCCTTCTCCCTTTCTCCCCCGTTCCTACCCCCCACCCCTGTCCCGCCGCGCCTCCACGCCTGCCACAAATTCTTCGGAATCAACGGGTCAACAGCTGCTTCGAGAAACGACTCGACGTAGCGGCTTGTGAGCGCTCCACGCACACACCTATATATTTTCTCTGCTATATACTTTCAGGTTGCACAAATTTCGAAATATGACTCAAGGATTTTCGGGGAGCGGGGATTTTCGGGGATGGATGGAGAGCGATGGACTCGAACGGAAATTTACGAACTGAAAGCGAGTTCTAGGAAAAAGAACGAGGGGAGCGTCGAGTAGAAACTGTACTCCGTGGAGGTTAAAAACGGGAGAAGCAAGCGAAATGTTTCAATCAATATCTGTTAAGGATTAGTCACTTTCGATGTAAAATAAAGCATTTCCTAATCCTACGGCTACTGATGCTCGGTTTTTTTCCGAAAAGACCTTGATCGTGGATGAGAAAAGTGGGTCGGAGCATTTGTGAGGTTATGTCGATCTTCTATGTGTCCATAACTCTCTACTGCGATTGATTTCGTCACGGTTGTCGCGAATACGACGATCACCGAAAAGAAGGCCATTGAATGCACGCGTTTTTGTTGCTACCTCAAAGTTAAGAGGAAGACGTGCTCAGAAATTGTATTATTTAAATTGAGTAAAATGTATTGTATTGCTAACTGTATATTTAACCATCCTTTATATTTCCTCGAGGAAACAATAATGTTTCGTAGCTATATTCAATACCGAAAATATCGTATTTCTTGTCGATTGGCATTCGTATAAATTATGCACATATATTTATCATAGCCACAAATCGTGGAAGAATACTTCGTCAGTTCGATGCTACATAATATAGGACCTTTTCATGAAACGGATATTCCCTCAGGCTATTCTGAATCAAGGTCCACCAAAATCCTCGTAGAGAACAGTGCTAAAATATATGATTTATGATAATTTATGTCATATTTTATTAAATGACCTTCTATATGTATCTGTTTACAAAACTTTTAAAAAGTAAAAAAGAACGCCGACATTTAAAAAAAAAACTCGAAAACGTTGTTTGTACAGGCCGCCGAAAAAATTATTGTTATAATAGAAAAGAAGAATTATTACGTACCTTAATCGAAAGTTTGCGTAACGGAAGTTCCGAATTTTAGGTTAGGTTAGCGAAGTGCGGTTAGGGAGCGACAGAAAAGGATTTCCAATTGGGAAGGATAATACATAAATTGCCCGCAAGGTGCATCGGAAGTGAAGGAACAAAAATAAAGTATTTTTATTTTATTTCAAACGATATATTTTTAATATTTTTTCATCGATTAATTGTACAAAATAATGAAGACGATTTTCTATGCGTTTACAGTAGTCGAGACGTATCCATTACCCCGTAGCGTGTTCGCGTACTTTTATCTGTTACAGAAACGTTTTGGTGCCTATTTATAGGTTAAGCCCGAGCAAACCTGCGTGTCTTCGCCTTTTTTTCCGTCGCCACGGTCTACCGTACTGTGACGCCGACGAAATAAATATGCGTGCCTCCAGAGATTACCGGCGGTCAAAGTCCATTTTTTTTTACCACTGCAAGATGAACGACACGAGACGAGCCTCCGTGATATCCGACAAGTACACACGTCGGAAGTGCTCGCGGTGATTCACGCCTGTATCTTTCTCCTTAGGTAAACTCTTCCGCTCGCCTCGATGCAAAATGGGGACGAGACGCGAATGACGCGTAGCTAAAGCAGAAAACCTTCGCGGGTATGTCCCGAAACAAATAAAATGATGCAAGTCTCGAAAATACTTTCGTCGTGCGACGAAATGTTTTCTACGCTTCCATCTCTCACTCTACAATTTCTCGCACGAGACCCATTGAACGACAGATTTCGTCGAAATAGTTCGCGCAATATTCGCTTTGAATAAGAAGCTGTATTTATTATTTAAGGACATGTCGAAGACGTACCACGTGACACACGAGTGCGAGAGAGATAGTCGAAATTTAAAAATCGCAATTTCTCAAGGCCGAATCATTTTTATCGTAAATTCAAGCATCTATTTCCGTCTCTATGAATTCTACAAAGACTGATGCTCGATTTTTCGCCGTAAACTTAATCTACGCTGAGAAAACTGATTTCGAAAATTTGTGAGGTTATGTCGATGTTCGTCGTGCCCTTACATGTCAACAATGAATATACTTTTACGTTTTTGGGCATTTAAATAAACAAACTCGAAATACGTCTCGGACGAGGACTACTTGGTTATCACATTTCTTGATTATGTAACTGGCATTTGACTGCTTAGTATTATCATGTCCTCGTTGCTATCTTGCATAAATATGCATACGCCTATCGCCAATACCGAGCCGATAATAATACTAATAATAATAATAATAACAAAAATATGAAAAATGTTAAAAAATAATAGCAGAGGCAATATTAATTAATAGTAATAGTACCCATTGTTCGAACGATAATAAAGATATAACATCGATTCGACAAAAAGTTTAAATCAATAGAACAAAAATTGTATTCCTGGCGCTTATTTCCTCGTTTATTTCTCGTTTTTATTGTCATCGTTATGATTGATATTATTGTTATGATAGTAATTACTGTCGGGTACGGTAGCTTAGACGGGCGGCGCCTGTTACACCGAACGTGCGCTCGTACGATTATACGGAATGCGAAGGTCGTTCCGGTCAAACGAGAGGCTCGTCAAGTCGCTCGACCAATGAGAAGCCTGGCTCGACAAGTCGCGCGGTGCATGCCTTCTCTTTCTCTCTCGCTCTGTCTCAATTCGCTTGACGATGCGCGCGGCGAAGTCTTTGCCTGGTAACAGCGAATCGAGACTCGGTGCGGGAATAGTAAGGGGTCGGTTAACCTGACTGACGTTTTTGGAGGACTGGCTCTATATCCATGTCTCCCGGACAACGATACTGCAATGATTATCATAATGACGAAATCGGCGGTCGGCAAAATAGACGAAAAAATCGGATCGTTCGATATGGCATTTCTTATTTTCTTTTTCTTCCGCTCATTCCCTCTCTTTCTCTCTTCCCTTCACTTACATTAACGCCGTTTTGCTAATTACAACGTACAGCTTTTTGTCGCTTTCTTTACATATTATGACACTAATTCCTTCAACGATAAAGACATAAAAGAAAGTGTGGTCGAACCACACCCGTGGATTAGTATCGAGCATCTAGAATTTTATTTTTCTAATCGAACTTGACATTGTGCTTTGTCTATTCTCGTGACTCTTTTCAATCAATTTTCATTGCACGACGCGTGAAGGAACACAATGATTATTTCGATGACTATACTCACGAACAATTTTGTAAACTATGGATCTACGGTCTTCCAATGGATTAAAAGAGAAATGTGTACGTGTCTCTCGTGTATCTGCCAAGTTTCAGCGCTCTCGCACTTATGGGTCGAGTGTCTCGTGCCCATTTATGCGCCTCTAACGCCACTTCAAGGAGGCTGGAGCGTTTCACCATTCAACGTTAAAGGATACCCATTTTTTCCTTTTCACACGTACCTGTGTCAAACGGAACTTCAACTTCGAAGTTTCTACAAGTTTTACTACTGTGTCGGACCGAGGGAAAATTATTTCGCACGCATTTGCTGGGTCGTGTCTTTTATGAAATATCGTGATTGCCGTTTCAACGCTAACTGTTCATATGTCCGCGAAATTTGTCGACTGCAGCTGAATTTACAATTGCTTATGAGAAGTTGGTCGAAATTACCGAGATTTACCGAGAACCACGATTCAACGTGGTTTTTCCCTTCTCCCCGAGAATTAGGATGTAATAGTTGATTGAAAGATAAAAATTAAGTGATACGGCGAAAGAAGACACAGAAAATAACGATTTTATAAAATAAACGTTATGAATCGAACAAGGAATAATTATGGAAGAGAAAAAAGTGAGCATTCAGATGTGACATGCATACTCAATGTGCGATTGAAATATAGCAATGTTCGATAAAGTGTGCCAACCTCGAGGATTTCATCATTGCATTGCCAGAAGCTTCAATACATGAGTCGCCATCTTGAGGTAACTCTCATAATTACGATATCAGAAATCCGATTTATGTTCTTTTACAATACGTCATACCGACCGGGTAGCGATGAGTGTGAGAGAGACAGCTTATTTGCGGATTTCTAACCGCGACACGAAGTATGCTTTAACGGAAAAAATTAAATACGTTCCTAATTATTAAAAATTGATTCAACTCTTTTTCTATTATCGATCGAATGCAATCTAGTTAAGAAAAAATAAGATTTTTAGAAAACGTTCGCTGTCGGTAAGAAGGCGATCTTAAAAGTGTTACGTCCGGACGGTAAAAAAGCAATCTTCGTGGTGTACGTGCAGTCGATAAAAATCCTGTAACCTGGTATTATCCAAGTATCCAAGTGTATTCGGATCTGTCAGATGGGCTGTTTCAAACAACCGAGCAGCTAGGATATACCAAGGGCGTTGGTATAAGCTAGGTCGATAAAGAAATTGGCCAAGTTCTTTTGGGGTGAAGAAAAGCTATAAGCACATCTCAGTTGAAATTGATGCTTTCACAAAGTTTACGTGGCTGTATTTGACAAAGTCGACGAGCGCGGCGGGAGTACCGGAACGCTTGAAGAAGCAATCAGCGGTTTTTGGCAATCTCCGACGAATCATCTCAGATCGCGGCACAGCTTCTGGCTAATTTGGCGACAAGAGCCCCGAGAGGCCGCGGAAGCTCCGCGAACTCTCGCGCCTGAAAAGCCTCGCGCGCAGAACCCGAAAAATTCGCTCCGAAGAGCGCTGACTTAGCGGCGGTCGGTACACTCGCGTAACACAAGTATGCTTGTGTTACGCAGGTAGGTACTGCCAACCGCAGCACTTTCACAAATCTACATTGTTAATGGCAATAGCCCGGGGCCGGCGGCGGTACGGTGTTTACATTTTCTCGTACGAATCAGAGATTGAATGCCGGAAAGGATTCTCCAATAATAATCGAGCTTGATGATGATGCTCGTTTCGTAATTGCTACATCGGGTTGTTTCAAATAAAGATTCGTTCGCTGCAAAGTAACAATTGCGCCGTGGATGTTTGCTTCGGACGTTACGGCACAGTGCGAAAAAGCTACAACAATGGATTACGAACAATTACAAGAGTATCAACAATCTCTCCTGAATCGGGCTCTGACCGAGGTATTTTTTATAAAACCGGTTGACACGATTTTCGATTGTTCGAAAGACACGACGATGCAAGAGACGAACCGTTCGCGTTTTATTATCTCGAAACGTATAAATTTGGTGAAACATTTGTGAAATACGTTGTCCGTGTTACTCGAGCGGCGAGCGTTAACGGTACGCCACCGCTCGAACCAATAAAAAAATATTTGCTTGGCTCAGAAAATAATGCAGCGTCTTTTTCAGGCCATCGTGAGGAACGAGGAACAGACGCGGACATGGTCCGAGTACAAGACCAGGCATCAACGTGTCGCCGACACTCTCAAAATGTTTTCTCAAGAGTTGAGCGTAGAATGTTTGGTGCCCATCGGCAAGAGAGCTCTCGCACGGGGAAAATTAACTCACACGAGTGAAATTCTCGTTTATCTCGGAGAGGGATACTCGGTTAAATACAGCACGTCTCAAGCCCTGGCCCTTTGCGATCGTAGAATAAAACGTAGATACAAAAAAAAGTATAAACTATACTCGGAACTGGTAACCGAGAATCGCGAGCGCAAAGGCGAGGATTGACGCGAGATTCGGCGGAGTTGCAGGTGCCGACGAGACCTTGGAAGGCTTGGAAAAGGAGCGGAACCTCTACGAGACGCGGCGAAGCATTACCGAACTTTCGGACGCTTTTGGCGCCAATGGCCGTAAAGATTTGATCGAATATTGGGAAGATGAAAAACTGGAAGATTGGCGAGGTGAGTGGCAAGTTTTTTCAGCGAAAAAGCATATTACGCGCCCGACGGAACGGAATCCCTGTCCGACTAGGCGGTAAAATAAGGAAACACGGGACTTGGCGCCCGTTTCGGACGGTGTACGAAGAATCCAGCTGATAACTAAACAAGGGGCGATGCGTCGAAAAAGACCGGTAAACTTTCGAACCGACGGCCATTGGCGTCGTTGACGCTCCGATCCAGACCACAGTTTCGGTAGTAGTAGGCGGAGCGCAGCAGTGGTCGGAGTCCCTCTCCGAGCCCCCCTTGGCGGAGGTTAAAGCAAGACGAGCTGAGATATTTCGTAGGCGAATATTTCGTAGGCTCCCGCGCTTTTAGTCCGGTGCGACGTTGATTCGCTAACAGACGTTCGTTCCAACTTGTTTGTTTGGTCCTGTTCCAGTTGGGCATCGTGAACGCGAGAAAGAGTACAGGAGAAAATTGGCGGAGTCGAGAGCCACCGAGAAGCGGGTCATCAAGACCGAGGAAGATTTATTCGCGAAACTCGACGCTCTCGAATTGCAGGAGGAACTGGAGGCGGAATTAGACCGGTAAGTGTCCCCGAAAGTATCGTTGCTATCTCTCTCTCTCTTGAGGACGATTCGCATGGGCGAAGATCGCTCGTACGTATTTCTTCAGCTTGGTTCACTCAGGAAATCGGGAACGAATTCGTTTTGTAGGTTGGAGGCGGCTCGTCCGGATCGTTGTACCGAGGATTATTCGGAAGATGGCCAAGCGTACGAGGACGAATCCGACGACAGTTCCGAGGAAACGGAAGAGGAGAGGAGCGAGGAGGAGGATGAATCAAGCAGCCTGAACCGACCGGATTGCGACGAAAATGTCGAAAAATATGGCAAGGACGGCCCAGACCCGGAATCGAGGAGCGACGGCTTATGGACGAGGGAAACGAGAGCACCGGAAAATTCGATAATCGAAAAGACGAGGGCCGGGGGAAAGAGAGTCGTATTCGGGGAACCGGAAGTCAAGTACTTTGACAGAGAGGAAGAAGCGGAAAGAGCGGCGATCGAGGCGGATGAGGCTGAGGACGACGGGGAGGACGATATCGTACGAATCGAATTTCAACATTCCGAATACGAGCCACCGGAAGCCGCGGATCGTCAGGACAAGGCAAATATCACGAGCCCGCGCGACTTTTACGACTCGACGGTTACGATGCCGAGAACGATCCTGAAAAGGACCGAACCGTCGCCGATTCGCCCAGTGACTACTGGTAGTACCTTATTGAGCGACGACAACGACAGTACCGACGAGGAAACGAACGATTCGCCCGCTGTCGTTTCAACCTATAACAGGGTCGTACGGGAAATTCGAGAGAACGCAATCGACAACCCTTTCGTCAATAATACCGTTGAATCGACGAAACCGCCCGACGAGGAAGCAAGACCTGTGAGCAAGTTCAAGAGGGATCGTATGAAAAAATAAAAAGGAATTCGAGTAGAGAAAGCGTCGAGTCGTTTTGTAAGGTATCCAAGTGCGGCCGCGACTCGTGGTACTTTGAATAAATTAATTACGCGACTGAATGGAAAGTTAGCCGGAAAAGCTCGAGAGTTTGCCCGTGCGGTGGAAAAGGATCGTCGGAAGGCGGGGGTGCGCGTGCGGAGGGCGCGATACTATTCCTCAAAGCATAGCACGCGTGCTTCGCGAAAGCTCGATTTCTCTTTATTCCGGTCCCCCTCGTTCGATCCCCTCCCGAGGGCGCAAAAAAAATGGAAGGCTACCGATAACTTGGTACAAAATAGGTATATTTTCAGGAATTTATCGGGGCGACGGGCGCTGTCGGGATGTTCGCTCAACGGAACGATTGATGCGGACAAAATTAACAAATAAAAGTTGATTTTTGGAGAGAACCGATAATAGCGGTCGATGGGGTAGACTCTCCAGGGACGCGCAGCGATAAACAGTTTGGGTCGGGGGAGCTGTGCTGCTCCGCCGACAGGGTTTTACGGTCCGACGGTCCGATAGTTGCTCGCTTACGAGTGGTTGGCGCACGCGCGCCGATCGCGACAAATTTTTCAAGGATGAAAAACAATAAAACAGTCGGGAATTATTCACGACCAGACGGTGCTCTCGATCCAGGACAGGTACTCGGAGACCCTCGTGTAAACTCCCGGTGTACCGGTGCCGCACAGTCTGCCGAGACTCGTGACACCCACAACGTCGTACATGCACTCGTGACGCGGATTAAAGATGACGATCGGACCTCCGCTGTCGCCCTGAAACACGCGAGAACGAGAGAGAAAAATATCGCTCGCCGCCACCGCCGGCCAGTCGGCCGTGTACCTACTTGGCAGGTGTCTCTGCCCTCGGAACCGGCACAAATCTGCCACCGCTCGACGACGCCGCGCGGAAGCTTCGAGTCGTCACCGAGATAACTCTCGTTGCAACGCTCCTGCGAAACCGTGTCGAGGGTGACTTTGAGCAAATTGTCCGAACCGTCCTCGTCGTCTGAAACAAATAAAAAAAAAGTCAGAAGAGCGCGACGAGAATGAGGGAGGAGGAGGGGGTGGGGGTGAAGAAGAAAACTTGCCCCAGGTGACGCGGCCCCAACCGGTCGCGACGACTCTCCGTGGCCACGGGCGGTCCTTCTCACCGGTATCGTCGTCGCTGGTGGGGGTGGTCTCGGTATCGGCCAGCGGAAGCGGTAAACAAGCGGGCCTAACGTACGCGTCAAAAGTAACGGGAGATTCAAGCTTGAGCAAGGCTATATCGTGATACTCGGCCGGTCTCGCGTATTTCGGATGACGAATCCTCCCGATGACGCGTCGAGTCTGCGGTTTGGCGTCGTCGTTGTTGTTAGCCAAATTCAAATCGCCGAGGCGAACCCAGCCGGCCGGTCCACTGTTGCGTCCCGAGAAAACCCGATACGAGGACGCGTGAGATGAGGCGCGCGAGGGCCGCGGTATCAACGACGATAATAAATAAATATAGAAGCGGCGCGCGGCGGCAGTCTTGTACGAACAATTGACGAGCGAAGGTGCAGTGAGCCGCGGTGAGAACGAATCTCTCCGAAACGAGAGTTCCGCCGCAGAGCCAAGAGACGGTGTCGCGTTCGAATCGAGCGAAACCGACGGCCGCCATGTGAGGAAATTCTCGGGGATCGGCCCTGGTACCACCGACGATCAGCTTTTTGGTCTTGATGGCGCAGAGCGAAGCGTTGACCAGTGAGTCGCTTTCCCGGTTTATCGAGAGAACCGGGGAATCGACCAACGCGTACACTCGCTTCGCGTACTCGGAACATTCTGTAACAGCGACGATACCGAGGATTCCGACGGCAGCAGCGACGACAGGACCGTCAATAATTCTGAGAAGCAGAACACGAGGCGCGGCGGTGCCACTCGTAGCGTGGACGAGGAAGGGAACGCGACTCGCGCTGACTCACCACGTTCAGCCACGCTACCGACTCGTGCCACGATCGGTACCGACGTCGTCGTCGTTGTCGTTGTTGTTGTCGTCGTTGTCGTCGTCGTCGTCGGCGCAACGACAGCAGTGGTGGAAGCGTTGGAACCGGTCGGACAGCATACGATCGCCTCCGCCGTGTCCGTGTAGCCGCAGATAGAGGCGAGTCTTTTACCGGCGAGGAGATCGCGGTAGACGAGTGGACAGTCGTCGAGAACCTCGCAACTACCCGGGATTCCGTCGTTCGTCAGACAGGTGGTTGCCGCGGTGATGGAGACGAGGAGCGCGCACACGAGGACGCCCAGCGGGAGGTATTTCGAGGCGTCAATCGACGACATGACGCGACACGCGCGGGTTTCGCGTCACGACTGGAGAATCGCGGACCGAGCGCATCGCGCGCGTGCGCGTGATGCGCTCGCCGACGTCGAAGCCGATCCCCCTCCCCCTCGCTCCTGGACGCGACTACGAGGGCCGACGTTATCCGAACGCGCCTCTAAAAATCTCGGTCGGACGGTGGATCGAAACAAGAGCGTTGATATCTGTATCGCTGCGCCGTTAATTCTCTCGTCGTCGTACGTCCGAGACACTCGGAGAAAGAGGGTAGCCGCTGCGCGCGAGGTGACAAGAACCGGCCGCGTTGCTGTTTCCGCGAAGCTTTCCAAACGAGAACCGAGGATCCGGCCGAGGAAACGGGAGAGCGAGTTTCAAACGCGATTAACGCAGGTTCCCGTTAGGTTCCCGTTAGGTTCGAGAGGTCGCGGCGCGCGTCTCCGACAAACGCGGAAAATTTCGATCGAGGCCGGAGGAAGCCTCGATCGCGAGAAACCGGGGCGGGGGGGGGGGAGGACCCCCCTGCTCGTCGAGCGAGTTACGCGGATAACGATAGCGCGGATGGACCGAGTTTCGTCGCGTATCACGGTTGGAAGGAGCACGCGCGTCGGTCGCCACGAGGGAGCTCCGCGCGTGCTTCGAACAAAAAAAAAAAAGCTCGCGAGCGAGCGGGCGAGCGAAGCAATTTTCCAATCGGTGTACATCCTTGAGGGGCGAAGCTCGAAAAAGAGGACGAGCCATCGTCGCGTACGCGCCAGGCGCGCGGTGGGGCTCTACCGCGCGATGGTGGAATATTCTTAATTCCGCATAGTCGTTTCGACGTTGGACCCTCCGTTGGAATCGCGGTCCCGCGCCGTTTCCGAATCACGAGGGCTCCCCCCCCCCTTCCTCTTTACATCGTTGCGCATCCGAGAACACGGATAACGGAGTGCGTTCGAGGAAACAACGTATTCCTCGTTCTCGTTTGAAGGTTTTTGCGTCATCGGTGTTGCCGAACAGCCGTGTCGAATAAAATGACAATTTTCGTGGTTGGTTCGCCAATGATCGGTAGAAACGATTTTACGGCGTACATCCGCGCTTCTCGTCTCGCTTCCACGCTTCGGTTCTCTCGTCTTTCTAGAAAGACGGGTGAATCGTCGCGCGTCGTTGCTGTCTCTTCGTTGCGTAGGCGGATACTCGTGCGTGTACCCGCGAACGAGACGACCCCGAGCGTCGATTCCACTTAATTTTCCGTAACCCCCGTTCTTTGATCGTTTTCGATCGTTTTTTCCTGAGCCGCGGTACCGTGGCGTCCCAATTCGGTAATTATACTCGCGAACGATGACGGCGGCGCCGTAAACAATCGCCGTAATTTCATAATTGAGGGAGAGCCCACGCGATAGTCCATTGAATAATTGGGATTCAAGGCTGAGGGAGAGCCGCCGCCGCCGCCGGCGCGCGCGAGATCCCGGTGCGGCCGTGTATCGAGAGTCCGATCAGTGGCATCGGGAGCAGTCCGAGGTAGCGTCCGAACCGTGAATTAAATTCTCGTCGCGACCGTTTGTTTTACCCACCTAGGGTCCAGAGAGAGAGCGAAAGAGAGAGTGAGAATGGCGCTCGCGCGCGCGATGCCGAACGAGAACGAAAGCGTGAATCCGCGAGAGTCAAATTTTTGGGTCGAGCGCGAGGCGCCACCGACGGCTGTTGGAGGGAACGCTCTCGAGCTCCAACCACTGCAACGTAAAACGAGGTTTCGCGTTAATCGGGTCGAGAGCATCGAGGATCGAACGAGTTTGATCGGCGAGCAGAATCAAGACTCGCGAAAATCGTTACGAAATACGACGAGGGAGGCTCAACCGAGGCTCGACCACTATCGTAACTTGTTGAGCCTTCGAGCGGCTCATCGACCGTCCCTGGACGAACTACACGATCCTGCACCATCCGACAAGGTCAGCTCGCGCCTCTTACCATCCTACGTAAACGACAAATACGAGATTCAAGTTTTACAGGGATCGGCAGCGTCGGCGGATCATCGGAGGGCGACGGCGGTAGCGGTAGCCGCGGTGGGACCAACCTCGACCGACACGACGAGACTCGTCGCCGGAACCTCCCGTGAAAAAACTAGTGATCCGAGGGAGACTTCCGGTGGAGTAAAGTTCGGATGGATCCAGGGTGTCTTTATGCGATGCCTCTTGAACATATGGGGAGTGATGCTGTTTCTTCGACTCTCGTGGGTCGTCGCGCAGGCCGGAGTCGGTGAGCGAAAGATCCTGCCTACCTCCTTGGCTTCCTTCTTCTCTCGTTGAATCAAACTCGTCGCTCACGTTGGCTCTTCGTTTGAATATTTCGTTTCAGGCGAAGCGGTACTCCTGATCGTTACGACGAGCGTTGTCACGACGATTACGTCCCTCTCGATGTCCGCCATCAGTACGAACGGCCTGATCAAAGGAGGTGAGCGCCCCCGCGCGGTGAGATTCCTGGAGATGGGGAGAGAAAAAAAGAGAACTAAACGACGTATGTTCGCAGGTGGAACGTACTATATGATCTCGAGATCGCTGGGACCGGAATTCGGAGGATCGATAGGTCTGATATTTTCACTGGCGAACGCGGTCGCCTGTTCGATGTACGTAGTCGGTTTTTCCGAGAGCATGGTCGATTGCTTGAAAGCTCAGCGAGCCGACACGGGTGGTCTCTGCATAGTCGACTGCGACGACACGGACATCAGGATTATCGGTAACGAAAGAATCCTCCCTTTCCCCCGTGTCCCTTGGCCCGTTGATCGTCGATTAACGAAAGCGGCGGCGGTGGTGGTGGTGCGCCGTGAACGCGGACTGCCACCACCAAAGGTTGCGTCACGGTCGTGCTGCTTCTCGGTGTCGTAACTATCGGCATGGAGTGGGAGGCAAAAGCGCAATCCGGTCTTCTCGTGGTTCTTCTCATCGCCATATTGGATTTTGCGATCGGTTCGGCAATGGGCCCGAAAAACGATCTCGAGAGGGCCAAGGGTTTCGTCGGTTACAGCGGTACGTTACCACCAACGAGATTCGCGAGGTCAAGGGGAAAAGTAACGAGGATACGAAATACTCGATCAACGCATGCTCTTTCTCTCTTTCTCGACTCTTCCGCCGCCGATACAGCGGCCCTCTTCGAGGAAAACTTCTTTTCGGACTACGGACGCAGCGAGGGCGTCGAGCATAATTTTTTCTCCGTACTGGCTGTCTTCTTTCCAGCGGCGACCGGGATTCTCGCGGGTGCCAATATATCCGGGGATCTAAAGGTTGAAAAAAAAACTTCGTTACTCTTGGTTCGCCCGCTAGTCGCGTTCGGGCTCTTCGACGGCCTTGAGAGAAACTACGAAATTCTTGTCGCAACGCAGGATCCTCAGACGGCGATCCCGAAGGGTACCCTCCTGGCGATTCTTGTAACGAGCGTCTCTTACGTGATTATGGCGTTTATGATCGGCGGTAGCGTCGCGCGGCACGCGACGGGCAATCTTACCGATCTCCGGTGGAGCCTCGTCGACGCCGACGCCGCCTCGAGTACCGACAGTCGATCCTTCGAGCCCAGCGATGACTCCTCGCGTCCCTGGACTCCGTACGGAACGGACTTTAATTGCAGCGCCGGTTGCGAGTACGGTAGTCGCAACAGTTTTCAGGTGAGTCACGCGTCTGCGGGCGGGGGAACGATCGGGAGAGGGAAAGATCGCGCGACTTGGAGAAGGCGAGTGTGACGAAACGAGGGACGGCGCGACGCGCAGGTGATCGAGCTCGTGTCGGCGTTCGGACCCTTCATCTACGCGGGATGCTTCGCCGCGACCCTCTCGAGCGCTCTGGCGTCTCTCGTTTCGGCCCCCAAGGTCTTTCAGGCTCTCTGCCGGGATCGCCTCTATCCCGGAATCGAGTGGTTCAGCGGAGAGGAGGGTAGAGAACCGATAAGGGCGTACCTTCTTACCTTCGTGATCGCGTTCGCCTTCATCCTGATCGGTAAGAGATCGAGGTCGCCTCGGAGTTGGGTAAAAAACACGAACTTCGATTAACCCGTATGTGCTCAATTTTTTTTTTCGTAAAAGACTTTTTTTTCAAAAGTCAAAAAAAATGGCGAAAATACTTTGACGTTTATTTTTTTTTGCCAAAATGTAAACAAAGCGAACAGTACCGTTCAAAAATCAAATCTCAGTTTAAGGTCGACACAGATAATAATTAACCTGCCGTTTTTAAAATGGGGCGGTGAGCACATAGATATGAGTTAACCAGAAGGCTCGAAATTCCGAAACTACAAATTTCCTAGAGGTCATTCCAGCAGAAGCACGAAATTTGTTTGGGTTTGTTTGGGTTCGTTAGTGTAATTTCAAACCCAGAAAAAAAACCCACATAAACTCCAACAAACCCAAACAAACCCAAAAATTTACAAAACTTCTAGTTTCGGAATATTCTGGATTTTGAGCCTTCTGGTCATTCGAAGTTCGGGTTTGTTTGGGTTTTACGATTCGAGACGTTTGTTCGCGCGTTTAAGATTCAAGACGTTATCCGGCTCGTCAAATCCGCAGGTCAACTGAACGTCATCGCGCCCCTCATATCCAACTTCTTCTTGGCGGCCTACACCCTGGTTAACTTCAGCACGTTTCACGCTTCCCTGGCAAGACCGATCGGATGGAGACCCACTTTCAAGGTATCGCGCTTCGAGCTTTATCTCAGAGTCCACGAGTCGAATTCTCTCGAACGCGTTCTTCAGCTTTCCCGTCCGTTTCGCAGTATTACAACACGTGGCTGAGTTTGGCCGGTGCGATTCTCTGCGTCTCCGTAATGTTTCTCATCTCTTGGTCGACCGCGCTGATAACGCTTTCGGCCGTGCTGGCTCTCTACCTCGTCGTCGCCTACCGAAGACCCGGTCAGTCGGTACTCGAGCGATTGGGAATACGCGTGGGGCTTGAGCGAGCAATTAATGGAAGGGCGGGAGGGAGGGAGGGTGGGACGAGAACGCGGTTGACTGATAGAACGACGAACGATAACAGACGTAAATTGGGGCTCGACGACGCAGGCCCAGCGGTACAACAACGCTCTCACCGCGGTACAGCAGCTCGATCGAGTCGAGGAGCACGTCAAGAATTATCGTCCGCAGCTGTTGGTACTGACGAGCGAGCCGCCGAGGATAGGAACCACTGACGCCGCTGGTGGCTCCGCGGCGATGGCCTTGCTTCGGTTCGCTCACGACCTCACCAAGAATCAGAGTCTTCTCGTCTGTGGCCACGTTATCGAGGTAGCTCTTGAAGTTTCGAGCGTTCCTGACCACTGTGATCGAATCTAACCTCTCCCGCGTCTCTTTTCGTCCCCAGGAGAGCTTGCCGTACAGGACTCGAGCGAGCGTTCTCGCGAGGGCGAGAGCTTGCTTCGCCGCTTCGAAGATCAAGGCCTTTTGCGCGATCGCTGACGGCGCGAGCTTCCAGCAGGGCGCCACCTCCCTCCTACAAGCCGTTGGACTCGGAAAATTGCGACCGAACGTTCTCGTGATGGGTTTCAAGCGCGACTGGGCGACTTGTCCTCGAGAAAGTCTCGACATGTACTTTAACGTGATGCAGTGAGTACGCCGCGACGCGCGAGCGCGTTTTTTCTCCCGTTGTTCCTGTTAAAGGCATGACGAACATCGACATAACCTCACAAATTTTCAAAATCCGTTTTCTCGGCCTGATTAAGTTTACGGCGAAAAATCGAGCATTAGTCTTTGTAGAATTCATAGAGGCAGAAATAGATGCTTGACTTTTACGATAAAAATGTTTCGTCCTTGAGAAATTGCGATTTTTTAATTTCAACTTCTCTCTCGCACTCGTGTGTCACGTGGTACGTCTTCGACATATCCTTAATACCCCTTGCCCCTCCGTCGTCTCGCGTAGCAAGGCCCTCGACATGCACATCGCGGTGGCGATTCTCCGTACAGATCCGGATGAACGGGACGATGAAACCGCCGCCGCTGGCGCCACCGTCGAGTCTCGTCCACCGGGCTCGCGAGTCCCCGAGGGTGAAACCTCAGTGATGCGCCCCAACAGGAGCTTCTCCCAACTCAGCCAGGGTACGTACCCCCACCCCCTCCCCGCCTCCCTTCGTTTTTCGTTGTATCGCGCGAAGATGACGCGACTCGCGATTCTCCCTCTGGTGGCGCTTCCGCTCTTTCTCCGCAGCGAGCAGCGTCTCCGACTTTTCAACGGTCGAGAGTCCCCCCCTCGATGCGACGAACGAATATCCGGACGGTGGATCCCGGCGACGATATCAGCAGCAGCACCAGCAGCGGGAATACCGGTCGAGTATTCGTCGCGACCTCGCCGGTCTCCTCGTTCCAACGACGACGGCGAGCTTTCCGGTAAAGAGAAGAAACGGAAGTATCGACGTTTGGTGGCTGTACGACGATGGTGGACTGACCCTTCTGCTTCCGTACATAATAAGCACGAGGCGCAACTGGGCCCACAGCAAATTACGAGTTTTTGCTCTCGCGAACAACAATTCGGAGCTCGAGTATGAGCAGCGAAGGTTCGTATCGGACCAACTCTCTCTTTCTCTCTCTCTCTCTAAACGAAGTGCATGACCATTTATTCAATGGTGAACTATCGGAAGTCTAGGACAACGTTATTTCATTGTATTGCTAATTTTTACTATATTTGATCTTTATTTTTATTCGTATTTTCCCTTTTTGTTTTCCTTATTTTCTATAAGCATTATTATTATTATTACGATTTTTAAAAATTTGTATCGGTATTATTATTAGTACTATTATTATCATTTTTTTGTTTTTATTATACTATTTTGTTATCTTCGTTATCATTACTATTGTATGATTCTTTATTCATTATCATGTTATGTTAGGTTTAAGCTTTATGTTCTAATTGTTGCGTATTTTTTGCCCGAAAGTTATTACTGGGGCATAATCAATCATATCATCATCATCTCTCTCTCTCTAAAGTTATTATATCGTTAGTTACTCTGCTTTCATTTTATATTCTTATTCTACTCAATTTGTTTGTCCGAAAGTCCGCTGGGGAATAATAAACCATATCATATCATCATATATCATATATCTCTCCCGTCCAGCATGGCCAGCCTCCTCTCGAAATTTCGAATAGACTATTCGGCCCTGAAAGTCATATCGGACGTCTCGAAGCCGGCCCGGCGTTCCACGAGGGAGTTCTTCGAGTCGCTCATTGCGGATTTCCGCTCGGTCGGATCTTTCTCGGAGGGTGGAGAACCCGGTCGAGAGGAGAAGGCGAGCGGGACGATAACGGACTCGGAGCTCCTCGCGACGAGTGACAAGACCAACAGGCACCTTCGACTGCGGGAGTTGCTCGTGGAAAATTCAATGGCCGCTGACCTGATCGTCATGTGAGTTCTCCGTTCTCTCTCCTCTCTCTCTCTTGGACTAATGGTTTTTTTAACTCGACGCGTTTGCTCGGCAGGACCCTACCGATGCCGCGAAAGGGCGCGGTCTCGGCACCTCTCTACATGGCCTGGCTCGAGACACTCACGAGGGACGCGCCGCCCTTCCTCCTCGTTCGAGGCAATCACACCTCCGTCCTCACCTTTTACTCGTAAACGTTCGCGACGCCGTCGACGGCGGCGACGCGAAACGAATGAAATATAGAGAGTACGAAACGAGACGCGATGTAAGGGGGTTTTCAACAACGATTTTTCAACATCTATCCTGACCCAATCCAACAACCCAAACAATTGCATACCTCGATCCCCGAATTGTCTTCGTCCAGTGGAAGATTTTACCGCCGATCGCTCGCTCAACATCGACTCGTTTTTTTTTCAAAGCTGAAAATACTCGCGAGGGCGTATTCGCTCTTAATGTAAAACGGATGGTACGCTCGTCGCGCATACTCGAGTACCGGAAGGGGCGGCCGATCCCCGGCGGTGGGACGCTCAACTGTGATATCTCCAAGTAATCGCGCGAATGAGATTATTGAGGAATCGGTCCGATACCCGCGGATGGCGGCACGCCGCGATACGCCCCTCCGCGTACGCGCGAGCGATAACTATCGAATTTCAGGATTATCTCGGGCCTGGTCGTTGATTCGAGTCTCGTACGAGTATCGCCGAGATGCAAAATTGACGCGTCGCGTGGCATCGGTAGCGGAGGGGGGCTACCGGCGGCGACACCCCCCCTCCCCTCAGTGCGCCGCGCGACACGCGTCCAGGCGCAGATGCGGCGGCGCTCTTCGTCGTCCAGAGATAACCGATGAGGGGCGTACAGAGACGGCGAAAGAGAGGGAGGGAGAATGCGCGGTACGCGCTTCCACGGAGTCGAAAAAAATGTGACAGTTGCGCGAGACGCAGGCATCGAATTTTCAAGAAAAAATCCGTTGGCGAAGTAACGCGCGTCCGAGCCTACGAGGAAGGCGCGTCCGAGTCTCTTCGGCGAAAATACCGATCGCGACTATCGCGCGGAGTCTTCCGTTCTACGGTGGGTCGCTTCGAACATTGACGCTCCTCGGCGTACACGCTCGCTCGTGAGAGGTGGGGGGGGGGAGAGCGAGAGGAAGAGAGAAAGTTGCTCGGAGCGATGCAACGAGGTTCGTCGATCGTCGATCCTCGAGCAGTATCGCTAGCCACCCTCGCGGTTCTCGGGCGTCCGGCATCAACCTCGCGGCAGTCGGGTATCGAACGATTCTCAGCTGTGACGGTTTTACCGTATTCCGAAGGGAAACCACGCGCGCAGAGAGACGAACGAAAAATACTCGGAGCCGTTCGCGAGGCAACGGTCATCGACGAACGTCGTCCGCGCCCTCTCCCCCGCCGATACCGCTCGTTGACCAATCGCACCCGTGTTTCGGTGAGGGGAGAGTGCAGCGCGCCTCGAGAGACCGCGGACACGTACCGTACGGTTGGAAGCGCGACGCCGAGCGCATCGCAGGACGTGGAGGGAGAGAGAAGGGATAGGTCGTGAATCGGACGACACCGCGACGACGGTGCCTCGGGGTCTCGCGGGTCGCGATCGCCTCGACAGTCTCGAGCCGGACGTTGGTCAAATCAGTGCCGGGAGTGACCAATAATTTTTTTTTTTTCAAGAGCGAGTGACGCACGCTCGAGATTCCTGGTGAGAGAACGGAGATTTCCACGCTCGCGCACGCGCGTATCTGCGATCGTACCGACACGCGGTGACAACCCCCCTCCCCTGCCCCCACCACCGGCCCGTACCGCCCCGAAGGTCGGACGCTCGCCGAGAGCCGGTGAGTCGGTCGATCGGTCGCGCTACCGCGAGACCGAAAGACCGAATCTCCTGGAAGGTTTCTCGCGTTCGACGCGGTAGCCTCGCGCGACCGCTCGTTCTTAACGAGGTGAAAACGATCGTGCGCGTACGTACGAATGATCGCGAGGGTGGAGGGGCTCGGAAGTATCGCGTTCGCGAGTGGTCGAGCTCGCGCGGGGATGCGCGAGGCGCTCGAGCTCGCGGCGGCACGCTTCGGCACTATCGTTGCATCGATGGTAGCTAACGTGCAACGTGCGCATACCCGTTGCGCTGACGCGCGTTTCGAACCGTCTCCTCCCCCCACCCCCACCCACGTAACTCACGCTCGTCGACTCTCGCCGCGATCGCAACGGTAAACACTCGAGAGAGCCTCTTAGCTTCGTTTTCCGCGAAGACGTTGTTTATCGTTTTTCGGCGAAAGCCCTACCCTCGCTTTTCGCGTATACCCTTGGGGTAAGTTTCCCCAAGAGTGGGGAGAGAGAGAGAGAAAGAGAGAGAGAGAGAGTGAGGTCCTCGAGAGTCCCCGAGTTGCGCGAGACCGCACGAGACCACGCGCCACAAACCCGTTGTACCGTTACTCTTGCGAAACACTCGATGCTCGATCGACGGCACCCACCGCGAAATACGAGAGAGCGCACTCTCTCTCTCTCGCGACTGCGCACGCGCGGCCTACTTTGAATTTTCGGCGCGCTCACGGTTGCTCCTTGTTGTAAACGACGCGACGAGAATCGAGCGAGAGGAGGAAAAGAAGGAGCGAGGTTTCGTTTCGAGCGCCTCCGTGCTCGCGTAGTTTACCGCGGTAAAATAATATATAGAAAATTGCAATCGTTCCGCGGATATTGCGTTAAGAGCGATCGTTCCGAAAGATTGCGGCGGCGTTTCGAGGGTAGATGAAGAGGAGGAGGAGGAGGAGAAGCGCGCGCCCCGTGTCTCACGATGGCGTACGATAGAACGATAAACAAGGGAAAATACGGTCGGGGAGAGTGAAAAAGCGGGCTCGCGCGAAGTCGCCTCTCAGTCCCGCTTTCGCTTTCCCGCTTGCTCCGCGTCTCGGTGGGCGATTTCCTTCGCGAGACGGCGAGCTCTTCGCTCCGTTGCGTCGTTGCAAACGAGAGAAAAACAAAAGAAAATGAAACGAAAGATCGAGGTCTCTAGATCGAGGATTCAGGAGGAGAGCGGTGTTGTCGCTTGCTCTCCGATTCACCTTCGCTTTTCCCTTGACCTCCCGAGTCAAAATTTCTAACCTCCTCTCAATACTCGCGAAACCTATTTTCTTTGCAATGCACATGTCGCCAGCCTCCATTGAACCTACGAGACCCTATTCGTCGAGTTCACTGCTACAGAGAGGCCTCGTTTCGATCCAGTGTTAACCTCTATTAGCCCTTTCGAACCTTCTTTCGACCCCCCCAGTACCAATGGAACGTGAAGAACACAAGCCTCCTTAACCCGCTTTCGATCCCACGTCTGTTGCTTCGACCCCACCGAACCTGCTTTCAGCCTACATTCGTTATCTCCTCAGGTCCACCGGAGGTTTCGTAGGTTCAGTTGCGCGATACACTAGCCTCCTTTAAGCCTAAAGTCCAGTATTTGCCAACTAGGAGATTCAACGGAGGCTTTGACTTGATAATATTCCATACATCGTAGCCTCATTTGGATACTCGATAATCCGCTACCGCAGACTTCTGTTCAGAGAAGGAGGCCTCTATTCCGCGGGTTGAAAGCAGCTCGAAAATTTTGACTCTGGCCTTTCGTTCCGTTCGACGGCTATAGGGTAACCTGGTCTAGGAGTACGCATCCGATAAGAGTACGCATCACCAAAAGCTGTGAAGTTTTTGACGATGCGCGGCTAACTTCAGTCGTATTTTGATGTAACCTGCATTTAGAGGTGCATTTAGAGGTGCTGGACGAAAAAAACAATCAAATCCGACAGAAAACGCAGAAATTACGTAAGTTTAAAGACTTTTGCTCAATTTTTCGAAATATTTTTACCATTTTGAAAGTATTTTTGAGACAAGTATGCAACTATTTGGTAAAAATGAAATAAACTGTGAAGTTTTTAAAGACGATGCCTGACACATGCACCGAGCGTAATTCCAGTCAATACCAAGAGATGGCGTTGAATTTCGCTCGTACTCGCGTACTCTTATCCAATATGGACCTGAAGTTCGCATCGTTGCGACGCAACGAAATTTATTTTTTCATTTTTTTATTTCCTTAAATCTATTATTTGGCGACATATTTTTTTTTCTAACGATTATATTGAAAAAGAAATAGAGAAATTAAAAAATAATGATTTTCGTTGCCTCGCAACGTTGCGAACTTCAACCTCATTATCCAATAGTACTTGTAAGAGTACGCAATTCCAATTTTTCATTATTTTTGTTATTTTTCATGATATTTTTAAATTTTGTTTTCTTTTATGTTACTTTACGAAAGATGTTTAAATTGCAAACGTAATAAATGCCTTTTCGATTTCCAAGACTTCATATTTATTTTTTTCGAATATTTTGAACCTTAAGTGCGTGCTCCTAGACCAGATTACCCTACTCGTCTCGACAAACGAGGTACGTTTCGGCAAACCGTCGACTTGCGGGAAGCCCGCCGAGGACCGAACGCTCGCAGTATCTCTTTCTCTCTCTCTCTCTCTCCGTTTCGTCGAGCAAAACGGATGAGCGCGCGTGTTCACCACCGTCCTTCTTCGGCCGTTCCGCTTTTCCCGTACTTTCGATAATACGCTTTTCACTCCGGTTACGCGATGCCCGCGGCGGCGGGCCAAGGACGCTTACGGACACGCGTGCGTTATCGAGCGGTGCGCGCTCGAATCCGCTCGAGCGTTCTCGCTCGGTGGGAGAGCTAGGAGAGTTTTCGCGCGCGCGCGCACCAACGTTTTGTTATTCGAGAGGACGAATCCGTGGATCGCGAGCTCGCGGCTCGTTTTGAATTATTGATGAGAGAGCCCCGTCACCGATTCTCGATCTCGAGGTAGCGCGAGTCGAATCTCAAAAAAACAAAGAAAAGAGTCCGAGTCCGTCGGGCCGATAACAAAGACGGTAACAAAGGTCAAACGGTGTACACCCACGTGAGAACGTGAGCGAGAATCGTGTCCCTTGGACGCCACCGTCCACGCGCAGTTTCCAAACGAAAACAAGAGTGACTCGCACGACTCGAAAGAAACGTTGGAAGTTTATCAATGATCCGAGACGGAGGCAGCACAGCGGCGCTCCCGTTCGCGCTGTTTCCCCTCCCCTCGCACCCTTCCTCCCTCCCCCCTCTCGATCGCGAACCTCGGTAAACTCGCTCGATTCTCTCTGTTTTTTTTTCTCCCAACCGATCGCGATGATTCACCGGTTAATAATGTACAAAACGGTGGGATTGCTCTCGATCCCCTCGATGGGAGGTGACGCTGCGAAATGTCGAGATATACCAGGCTCGAACGCGACGACTCTCCTTTCCAACGAAACAGCGGTAGCTCCCTCTATTTTTCGTAATAATCTACTTTTATTCCAAATAGTACATTATTAAACAATTATTTACTTATTATTGTTTCTAATCGCTAAACAATGAGTATCCGTGTAGGGATCAGGACTACCGTTGAGAAATCTTGTTTCCAGAGTAGGCAAAGAACGCTCCTCGCTATCGCTCTCTCTCTCTTTCCAATAACGTCGTATTACCAGAGATCGCAATGGCTCGAAGTGGCCGAGCGTATATACGTGTAGAAGCACCCGGCGGCGCGTTCGGCGCGACCTTGGACGACTCGTGCATCAATTGGACTGCGCCATGCCCCCCCCCCCCCCGCCCCCCTTGCCTACTTGTCCCGCAACGAAGCGTTTGGAAGCTTCTTCCCTGCGACCGCCCGAGGTAATCGTGCCCTCGCCGATTCTCGCCAAGCCTACGGCTGTGTTAACCAAGTGACCTTTTCATTGAGTACGCTGCTCTCGTTGGGCTCCGGGGGACACGAGAGGAATATCTCTCTCTTGCGTTTATCCGACACGGCAGCACCTGCCGGATCTGATCTAAAAATTTCTTCTAAAATTCTAAAATCTCAGGACTATTCGGAATTCTGGTTTGTCACACCGGTGGCTCGATCCGTGCGATGCTTGACCTCGAAACTCGAACTCGCTCGAAAGTAACAAACGTTCTGTAGCCTCGTCCAATAGCCATAGCGTGCGATCGTTGGTTGTCAGCTTACACAGCTCTCCGCGCAGCAGTTCAATCCCCGCACGTTAATTTGTTAATTAACTAATCATCAAGAAGTACATTTTTCGCGATGTTCGACTGGATAGAAACTCGAATCTCGAGTTAAAATTAATTAGGAAGCTTATTATTTTTGGACGATAACTTTGAATGAAATAATTTGATTTACTCTTGTGTTGATTTTTCATTGTATTTATAGCATTGGGCAGAACTAATATGGTGTCACTTTCTACCCACGCCTTGTTACTTTCGCCCTGACCGTGGGGTCGGAAGTAACAATCTCCAATTTTTTTCTTCAGCTTTGTAACAATCAGAAACCGAAATATATCAGATAAAATTACAAAGCACATTTTTAGACCATAAACAAAACTTTAACCCATTAAAGACTAGCGTTGCCACGTGGCAACGTGAGTAGTCAATTTAATTTACGGATCATACATCAAAAACTACAAACCTAGCGTTGCCATATGGCAACAGTCCAAAACTCCAAATTGGGAGATTTTTAATTTTTTTTTGTCCTCGTCATATTAACTGGTTATCATTCAACCCAAATATAAAGATAAAAACACAAATTTTGAATTTTACAAACTCGGTCCCTAACGAGTTAATATAGCTATATTTATTTCTTGATAGAAGTTATGATTAGATTGATAGAATGTTATGATAGAAATTTCTCTATCAAGGAATTTCTCTATCAAGAAATTTCTCTATCAATAAAAATTTCTATCAAGAACATTTCTTGATAGAAATGTTATAATTAACGAAAAATCGTGCATAGAGTACAAACTGTTACTTTCGTCCCCGGTCTCCCCTACTACCGTTATCGCTGTCACCGAGCTCTCATTGCGGCCACTTTTCTAACATTTTTCTATCCGTATCTTTGAATATAACCATGGAATCTGTCAACGGTTTCTTTCTCCCGGTTGGTTTTTTTTTCGGGAGAACGTTTGTCGCTTTGTCGTCGCTTTCGCGTGCACGGATTCAACAACAGTCGTGTATCGTTGTTCGATTGCAGATAGGATCACGAGTCATACCCCGCGCGTGGATGCCGAGAAATGACGGAGAACGCGGGGAGGGGGAGGAGGCGGAGGAGGAGGAGGAGGAGGAGACGGCTGATCGCGGAACTATCGAACAACAATGGTAATTATCGTCCCCGTAATTTTCTTGTTTTTGTATCACCCGTCGAGCGGAACAGCGACGGAGAGGACGATACTCGAGGAGCGAAGCGGTACGCTTCCGGTCTCGACGGAAAGCGAGACCGGAAGTGAGACCGGAAGCGAAACGGATGGAGGAAGAAGCGGGAAAAAAAGTAGATTATCGCGGGTGTACGCGTTTGTCGCAGGTGCCATCGCGGTTCTCTTGCTGCTCTTCTGTGGAACGGCCAGCTCGCAGTTGATCGAGAGGAACGAAAATCTCGGGACTCGAAACGCGAGCGTACCCGGTAAGCGTCCAAATATCGAGCCGTGCTTCCGCTGAGTACGCATCGTTCCTAACCTCGTTGCCTCTTCTTCTTCCAGGCATCGATGGCTCGCCCAATATTACGATATTTAACGAAAGGAGCGGAGCTCTCGCGACCGAGGATGCGCTTTCGGTGCCGTATCCTTATCTTGGCGCCGAGCGCCCCTCCAGCGGCGATGCTCCCGAGAGTCCCGATCGCCGCACGAGCGAAACGACCTTGCCCAATCAACGACGCACGGAAGACGTCTCCACTCTCGATAATACGATACGATCGTCCATGGACGAAGAGAAGGACAGACTCCTCGACGTCGTTACCCTCTCTTCTCTTCCGCTTTTCTCGTCCGAATCGATCAACGCTTCAACGCCGGCGTCGGTTCGTCTCGTGAGGAACGATACGGCGATGACGATGACGCCGGCGACGACAACGACGCCAACGACGTCGGCGACGACGACGACACCAACGACGCCGGTGACGACGACGACGCCAACGACGCCGGCGACGACGACGACACCAACGACGCCGGTGACGACAACGACGCCGAAAATGACGACGCTTCGACGTAAGTTCGGGTCGATTCGGGAAAAATGCAACGTTCTCTCGATTAATCATAAGAAATGACGAAATAACCTGGGACGGGTAAAAGTTGTCGCAGGGACGAACGAGAGCGCGACGACAACTACGACTGAAAGGATAACTACGAACGAGTCTACGTTGTCCAACGAGTTGAGTTCCGTTTCGCTCGGACGAGCCTCACCGATCGACGACGCCGCTTACTCGATGCCGATTACCGAACGAGCCGAGTCCGTCGTGACCACCACCGTTTCGTCATCGTCGTTACCGTCGGCTGGTTCGATCGATTCATCGACAACCGCAACGTCGTACCTCGTCGAATTCGTCGGCTGGAGCAACGAGCGAGACGCGACATCTCTGCGATACGAGCAAAGTTTTTCGTCCTCGTTGCCGCCGCTGTTCGTCTCCTCGTCGAGCTCGGTCGAGAACGATACCGAATCTAACCCGCCGTCGGTAACGACGAGCGCGGCGGTCGTAACCACGCGAGTTTCGACCGATACAGCAGCGACGACGGATTCACCAACGGAAAGAACAAGCGACGAGGAGTATGAGGAAACGACGACGGAATCGTCGGACGCGAGAGAGACGTCGACCGTCGACGGCAACGGCGTCGACGACGAAACGATCCTCACGACGGAAGTGACGACGAGCGTCGACAGCGGCACTACAGACCCGATACTCTTTACGGAAGCGACCACGATCAACGACGACGAGCGAGAAACCGTTTCGACGTTGCTTCCGGAAGACAGAGGTGTAACGTTCACCGTGGTGGAAACGACCGACGGTGGGACGGAAGCGACGACGACGCCGGAAACGACGGAAACGGAAGACGAGAGCAACGACGGTACGACGGAAAGTTTGGCCGAAAGACCGACCGATCGAGGCTCGTCGACGGAAAGTCTCGGCCCGGCAACGTCGCCGAACGATTATTCGACGGAGGACCGGGAAACGACACCGGAAACGACCACGACGTCGACTGGAGGGCATGGATCGACGCTCGTCGAGCCGAGTTCCGTCGCACCCTCGGAACCCACGACCCTCGTTAGAGTCACTTTTGAGGGTAGTTGGCCCGAGGTTTGTCCACATCTCCCCGCGCTGCGTCGCTCACTCGGGGAACTCTTGGCGGTCTCTTTGAAAAAGTGAGTATCCGAGCGGTATCGCGATCGAGGTGGAGGGGGGAGGGAAGAAACGGATAAAACAAGAAACACGAATCGTCGGCGTTACTTTTCCCGCCGCAGAAACGTTCCCGCTGATCGGATAGTGTTCCACGAGAATCCATGCGCGAGCAATGATACGCGGTCGATAAAGAAGGAAACGGCCTCGAGCCTCCTACTGTACGTGGTCGATAAGGACGGGAACTTGGATGTCGAAACGACCAAACTCGTGCCCCGGTTGTTTCACGAGACGACGCGATCGGCGAGTGGCCCCAGAATTACCGTGAGTCTTCGCAATCCTGGGGTTGGGTAGGAAACACGAACTTCGATTGATCAGAAGGCTCAAAATTCCGAAACTACAAATTTCCTAAAGGTCATGCCAGGGAAAAGCACGAAATTTGTTTGGGTTTGTTTGGGTTCGTTAGTTTCATTTTAAACCCTTGATTTTAAACAAACACAAACAAACCCAAACAGACCCAAAAATTTACAAAATTTATAGTTTTGGAATATTCAAATTCGGGATTTTGAGTCTTTTGGTCATTCCAAGTTTTGATTTTCTACTCCACCCCGCAATCCTCGCATCGAGCGACCGAATCGCGTATTTTCGAGCAAGCAAACTCAATGGTAATCGCGCGCTTCTCTCTCCTGGCGAATTTCGCAGATTCGAAGTTTTCAGCTGGTCCAAGAGCCGACCTCGGATTCGAGCAACGCGGTAGCGGTGATCGTCGTGTCGTGCGTGGCTCTCGTTTGCCTCGCGATCCTCGCGGTACTCCTGCTGGTCGTTACGAGCAGAAGAACGAGATTCAATTACGGGGAACGTTGCCGTCCAGTTTCCCTCGACGCTTATAGCCTGGACAACGTTTCGGCTTACAGCAGCGTGAGAGCTGCTCGAGCCGGTGGGGGCGACGGCAAGTCAGCCAACGCGGCAGCCGCCGCCGCCGCAACGGCCCTACGAGTCTCGAAGAGAAGTTACGGGAATCCCGGCTTCGAGGATTCGGTCGGTATCTCACGAGTTCCGCGCGTTCCACCTGGCTTAACCAATCGTTGATCGAACGCGACGATCGTACCGACAGACGGCGACACCCTCGCACCCGCTCAACTTTGCGGGACTCTCGCTCTTTCGCAAGGATCGAGAAACGATGATGGCGGAATTTGCCGGAATACCGCGAGTCACCGCTCGAATCGACGACTCACCCGCGGGAGCCGAAGCCAAAAACAGATACGCGAACGTGATAGCACTTCCGGAGACGAGGGTTCCGCTCGCTCGGATCAACGACGATCCACTCAGCGAGTACACGAACGCGAGTTACGTGCGAGTGAGTAGTCGACCCCCTCCACCCAGTGCGAGCGTCCTCTTTCCGACGAAGAACCACATCCGGTCCTCTCGCGTTTTCCGTTCCAGGGTCCGAAAAACGCCACCAAGTACTACATAGCCTGTCAGGCGCCCCTCGAGTCCACCGTCCCGGACTTTTGGCGGATGATCTGGGAGCAACGTTCCAAGGTCGTGATTATGCTGACGGATCTCGTCGAGAACGGTGTCGAGAAGTGCGCCGAGTACGTACCACCCTGCGAAGTCACCGACTCCCGGCGGCTCTACGGAGATTTTCAAGTTACCCTGAGGAAGCGTGAAACCAAAGAAAAATACGCTATATCGAGCGTTCGACTCAAGGTAGGGACGGCCGCGCGAGAGGACCCCTCGTTCTCTTGATTCGACAATTCAACCCAAACAAACCCAAACGAGGATAAACCGAGTCTCGACCGGGTCTTTCAGAATCTCGAGAGGGACACGTTTCGTGACGTGTCGCACGTCTGGTACCCGTGGCCGGGGAACGCCGAGGAGCCGAGCAAAATCACCGAGACCGCCGGAACCCTGATCGCGGTTCTTCTCGAGGCAAGAGCCCTCCAACGGGGCGGACCCGCTCCCATCGTCGTCCATTGCAGTCCCGGTACCGGTAGAACGGGAACTCTCATCGCTCTCGATCTCGCCATAAGGCAGTACGAAATTACGCGCACGGTCGACGTCCCGAGGGTCGTTTGCACCATCAGGAGGGACCGCGCCGGAGCAGTCCGGACCAACGAGCAGTACGCCGTCATCTACGAGGTATCTTTTCGCCCCCTCACCCCTTCCCACGTCTCTCTCTCTTTCGCCTCTGACTCGCCTCTCTTTTCTCTCGTTTCATCGACGACGGGCAGGCCCTGTACCTGTACGCGAGCAGACTCGCCGGTGGAACTCTGGACTCGTAACGCGCGTCCCGACCCAGCTTGTACAGGATTTATCGCCGACGGAGACGCTTCACGACCGACTCCCCCCCCCCCCCCCCCCCCCCCCCCCCCCCCCCCCCCACCCCACCCTACCTCTGCTCCCCCCCCACCCCCCCCCCCCCCCCCCCCCACCTCGTATGTCAAAAAAGTTGTGTTTTTTTTTAGTAACAATGTAATGAAAACCACGTATTTAATACCTTGACAAACCGTGAACCCAATATATGGCTACTAGTGCCATCTATGGAGTAAAACGAAAACCTCGTACTCATTACTCGTCGGCCATCTTGCATTCACAAGTGAGATAACCTCAGCTGGTATAATCCAGCTATGTAAGGGGTCGGTTAATACTGTAAATAATTCCTTTTTATCATTTAAAACATGGGACAAAACCACATAACAATATTTTAAACATTGACGAAATTAACAGTTTTTTTTTGTTTCCTGTAAAGTTTGGATCTCTGGACATACGCGGTTATCATTCTATAGCGACGATATATAATATATATATATATATACATGTTATATAAAAACACCCCCTAAGCTCGCTGTTTTTTTTTTGCGAACGCGACGTACGCGAGTCCCTGCAAACCGTCGACTCCTCTCTCGATCTCTTTGCTTGGCGAGAGTGAGCAGGTGAGGAAGAGAAGAGGATCGCGCGTCCTCGGCGGCCGGGCGTCCCTCTGGAATCCTGGAATCGCCGGTAAAAAGAGAGAATCGCAGAGTTCGAAGAGAGGGTACTCGGGATGTTCTCGATCGCGAGCAATCGCGCGCTGCGATCGAGATCGAGGAGCGACGGCAGTGACGAGTCGCGTCCGCGAGGCCAGGCGCGAGGAGGATGCGCGCGCGCACGCCTCGCGGATCCAGGTGCCGCTGCTACCGCGACGCTGCTCTAGCCGGATTCGCCGGATCGCGCCGGTTCGAACTGGTTCGCGGCTGTTGCATCCCGCGTATACCGGGTGTCTCTCGTTCGGGAGATCGAACGAGCGGGCGTACCAACGGCGGCGCTTCGGCGGCGACCCCCCGGGTCGCTCCGGAGGGAGAACCCGAGAACCGGTGATAATCGAATTCGTGGGAGTTTGCTCAAGCTTGGCGCTCTTTCCATTAACAAATATTTTGTAACGATGAAACATTGATTTTTCGTGGAAGCGCGTGTCGAGCGGTAGGCGCGAACGAGAATTTCGACGTACGTGTTTACCGAAAAAAAACCGGGCGAGCGGGACTGTCTTTCGCCGCAACTCGGGAATTTGGCAAAAATCCAAAGGACGCGGGAACGCGTTCCAAGGCTAAAGGCGTTTTGTTTGGGTTGTGAAAGCGCGTGCGCGCTGGATCTAGAAATGTCCCTCAGAGGCGTTATTTTCTTTCCTTCTCTCTCTCTCTCTCTCTCTCTGTCTCTATATCTCGCTTTCTCCCACTCCATTCGGTTTCGGAAGATTCGAAGGAGTCGTCCAGCGCGATGAGGGGGGGAGGGGAACTTTTACTCTCTCGAAAAGACATTAAACGCAAACGGGGGAGTGGAGAGCCACGTGGAAAGGTCCGCGCCCCGTCTCGCCCTCGGATCAGGCGCGAATCGATAGATTCGATGGATATTTTGAAATTGGTCGATCGGTGGGAAACGAGTGACGATTCCTTACGGCGGCGGCGGCGGTGAGGCGTGTGTCACCCTCCTCCAAGACGCACCGACGCTATTAAGAGTAACGGTCTTTGCGCGGGCGTGCACGCGAGTCGCTTCCCGAGGCCGGGATTAAACTCGCTCGCGCGCTACGATTAATTTGCGAGAACGCGGACGCATCAACGATGAGAGTACACCCGTAACGAGGAAGGCTCCGAGACACGCGTTGCGACGGAGACGCCACGGATTATGATGATGATGATGATGATTATGATGAGGACCGACGACGATACGAGGAAAGCGAGAGACCGCTCAAATCTGGAAGAATCTTGCACATTATTCGAAAGCGTTATTTTCGTTGTTGGGTCCACAGGGCACTGAGCATGGGAAAGTTTCGGTTGGTTCCTCGAGAGCTCGAGCGGTGGCGGCAGCGGCGATCCCATCGGCGAGAGCGAGTCAGCGGCAAAAGTTCACCACAGGGGTTAAGTAACGCGCGATGAGGATGGCGATGACGATGCGACGCATACACGGCGGATATCTTGGTTAATTCGCGGACGGCAAGTCGCTCGTTCGGCGAGTGACGGACTGCTGCGGTATATATGTTGAGATTTCTCAAAGAGAGACGTTTAGTCGTCTCGGGAAGAGCGGCAGCGGTGTTTTTGGAGCACGTTGCTCCTCGACTCTGTCCCTCTGCCGAAATTCGCTCGCTTACCCGCCCAACGGTAAGTACACGGTGATAAATGAAAAAGCTATACGGGCGCGTCCTTCCGTCGTTTTTCCTCTCCTCGGCGATCGGTCTTATCCCCTTTCGCGTTGCACCTTCCGATAACGATATATCCCGCTTAATTGCCGCATCTTATCGAGAAGCTCGCACGCGAGATTGACGAACGAGACACGGGTTCGAGCGGCGTTCCCACCTAAAAACCGAGCAACCTTGCGGATAATTCATTCGTTTCGAGACGACGTTCGAGTCGCCGCGTTATTGTTGGGGCCCGCGCGCGTGGCTCAACGATGCCTCGAGTAAACAGTTGTAAATAACGACACACCGTTTCTTTCCGTTTTTTTCTTCCTTTTTCTTCCATCCTTTTCTCTCGCAAGAAACGAAAGTCCCGGAGACTTTGGGCGATCGACGATTCGACACTAGTTCCATCGACGACCGGGTGTGTCCGCGAGGCGTCGCTGCCGATGCCTCTTTCGCCCTTCACCGCGATCCCCGTCGCTACCGTCACACGGAAGTCTAGATACCGGCTAGATAACATTTTTTATCAAACGTATCTCCGGCGGCTCTGAAAGAATACGTCAAAATAAAGAAAATTCGAACGAAAAAGCGCGAGTGGCTCGTCGCCCGTACTCGCGCTCGACCGTCCAAGATACACTATCACCGGTCACGATTTCCGTCCGTAATATATACCACCTGTCCGGCACGAGTCGCTGCTTTTCGCTCCTTCGAGCGCGCGCGCGCGCGCGCGCA
>JAPYZJ010002078.1:0-33114 GCA_030522765.1 Ophioninae sp. B BG-2022a
AGTTTGAAGTCTTAGGGATTTTTGGTGGGAAAGGCAAGGTTGTATTTTGATAAATAAACTGGTTACGGTAGAGAAGTGTGCGTCTGTTTATTCGGAGGAAATAAAAACCTTGATTTTTTGAGAATGAAACGTTTTTGGTCAAAATGGCGAATGGGGGACGTCGATGCCATCGTCCTGAATACACACAACAAATTTCGTACCGATTGGTTTAGCCGTTTCGGAGATAAGTGGTTTTGAAATTTCGAAGTGGAGGAAGGCGTGTTCGTCATAACCTTAACGCACGCGATGAAACCATTATCATAAGTAATACGGACGGATATCTGGTGGAAACGGCAAGTTTGTATTTTGATAAATAAACTGGTTACGGTAGAGAAAGTGAAGTGTGCGTTTGTTTGTTCATTGGAAATGAAAACCTCGATTTTTTGAGAATGAAACGTTTTTGGTCGAAATGGCGAATGGGGGACGTCGATGCCATCGTCCTGAATACACACAACAAATTTCGTAACGATTGGTTTAGCCGTTTCGGAGATAAGTGGTTTTGAAATTTCGAAGTGGAGGAAGGCGTGTTCGTCATAACCTTAACGCACGCGATGAAACCATTATCGTAAGTAATACGGACGGCGAGAGAATTTTCGACAGCCGTGCGCTATCTTTCGGTACATTGAGCAATTGCAAATGCAGTTGTGTAATTTGGTTGCTGAGAATTATTGTATTTTGAGTTGCTGAACCGAACAGTAGAAAAACACGATTATCATTTCGTCGTCGCAAATGCTGACGAAATTCGTTGCGATTGCTTCCTCATTTTTACTGATCTGAGTAAACAAACAACCATTCGGCCATTTTTCGAAAAATCCTACATTGTTTCTTATCATAGCTGATTGTATGAAAATCATTCAGACATTAATATGTGTTCAAAATTTGACGAAAAAATTCGTACTTTTAATAATGAAAAATGATTCATCGAAATATCTTTATTTGAGAATTGTCGCTATCTCTCTCACTCTCATATCGAGTGGCACAGCTTTATCGGCGTAGATTTCGTTTCAAACAAGAATGCGAGCTTGAGACACCATTTGTCCAAACAATTCATACGTTAGTTATCTCTGGTGATAATGACGTTTGTTTCTCTTTTCGTTGTTTCTCGACCGTCATCACGTACCAATAAATAATGCTTTTCTCTTTGTCGTTACCGCGGGAAATTCAAATCGCTGTTATTGTCGCGCGGTGGCGCGAGGGCGCAGCACCGTCGAGAGGCGCTCTTACACTAGACGCTTTTTCTATGGTCGAATTTGTCCACGTCGACTATTGGCTCGATTCGTTTCAATTTTTACTACTGAGGACAGCCAATCATTAGTGTCATTCGTAAAAATCGATTTTATCAAACAAAATGAAACCCAAAATAAAACAAAATAAATAATAAAGATAGAAACAAAATAAGTATACAAAACGAACAAACAAAATAGAAACAAAACAAACAAACAAACCCAAACAAACCCAAACAATCAAAACGAAATAAAACGAAAATCAAACAAAATAAAAATGGCCATGTACATTGATTTCGTGAGCGTCGAATTGTCGAAAAAAATGTCAGGTATCGCTATAGATACAGAATAAAGTGTAATCGATCCTCGAAACATTTGACGCGTGAAAGTCACGTGACAGGGGTCCTCGCGATTGCTCTTCAGTTCGACGTTTGACCACGGGCAATCTCGGGAGCGCTGCATTCGTTTATGATGCACACGGAGCTGGTACTCGTCGAGTGACAGTCAGTAGGAAATTGATAACTCGCGTTTCTCGAACGCAGTCTTCGTTCTTAACTGTAAACTTCGTCATCGTCCTACGTCACGCTTGGCGTTTCGACGCCTCGTAGAAATACGAAATAGAAAACAATACAAATATTTCGAGAATAATTCATCGAGGACGGTAAAAAACCCGAATAAACGAACACGCGAGCGTTCGCGTCGATTCTTCGTAAAACCCGAAGAAAATGAAGGAGATTTTTTTCGCTCTTTGCGCTATTCTTGCTGGTGAGTAAAAAATCGACTTATCATCATTATTTATCGTCACGAGTTTCCGTAATTCGACGACGGAATTGCCATAATTTTTCTTTGTGTGGTTGCCACCGTTGATTCGAGATTTCGTCGCTAGAGCGCATCTTACGATAACCGCCGAATTTCTCGATCCCACGGATTACGGAACATACGCTTAAGCGTACTCGCCTCGAAAAACTGCGTCGAAATTCAATGATCACGTGACGCATCTAATTTCTTCCTAATTTTATATCCGGGCTTGATGGAAATGAAATGTCTCTCGGTTTCGTCTCTTTGTTCCCTCAATTCGTACAGTGACGTCACAACGCTCATTTTTTTTCTTTCGTACCCTCGTACGTGTTTACAGTCCGAAGAGATTCTGGAATGGCGATAAACTTATTATTGTCCGTTATACGGGCTTTTGTGTATTTCTGAATTTGTATGGATTATTTTTTTATTTTGAAGAAGTGGAGGAATTATTTGAATGCTAAAAGGCGAGGGTTTATAATATTAGGGCGTAGAATGTTACGAAATGATGTTTGGAACCCAAACAAATGCAAACGAACCCAAACAAACCCGAACGAACCCAAACAAACCCGAACGAACCCAAACCAACCCGAACAAACCCAAACCAACCCGAACGAACCCAAACAAACCCGAACGAACCCAAACAAACCCAAACACACCCTCCACCAAGCTTGAGCTATACAGATGACACACCAAACTGATTTCCCTAGAATTCCCATTTCTTAACCTAGAATCCCGATATTTCTACCCTAGATGGATAACTGGTCACTTAAGGTCCAAAAAACAAACCCAAACAAACCCAAACACACTTTCCACCAAGCTTAAGCTATAAAGATGACACACCAAACTGATTTCCCTAGAATTCCCATTTCTTAACCTAGAATCCCGATATTTTTACCCTAGACGGTAACTGGTCAGTCAAGGCGATGAAAAACTCGTTCCGTCTCCGAATATCCAGTTTCCAATTTTCCTTGGAAACGATTATACTCGGCTTTAAAGGCATTGTATATTTTTTCTAGTTTACCGCAATAGTCATTTACGACATTAGTCTCTTTACGGTTATACTTTAGATATGTTTTTGGAAAATTTACTTTTTTTTATCAAAGCTGCCATTTTGCGAAAAATAGTGTCCAAATCTTGTAACGGAATTTATAATTATTCACTTTTTTAGTAAAATTCGATTTGTTGAAAAAATTGCTCGATCGAGTTATCCGAAGCTTTTGCCGTCTCTGTTGTTTACGGTTAAAAACGACACCGTTGACCATCGGACGAGAGATAGTCTCGGAGCATATTTTTACCTCAGCGAAATTATACGACACGAGAAATATGAACCTTGCTCTCGGATGTTTCAAATGGAAACAGAAAACAAAAACTAATCTTATCGGACGTTCTCCCTCTCGGCAGCTTCCACCGCTTTGACCCGACTCGTTTTGCGATTTATAGAGAGCAATCGCCGACCGGAGTCTTAAAAATTTCTTTCAAACTGTTTTCAGCTAGCCAGGGAAATTTAACGCTGAAAGAATTTTTATTTACGGTTAGAATGTGACTCAGCCTGCGTTTTTTTAAAAAAATCATAGATCCTGTTTAAATCCGTTTGGTTTTCCGTACGCTAAGTTGAGGATAATAGCTACAAAAATTGTTCCGGATAATACAAATTTTAAAGATTGCGCTACAAAGCTAGGAATTTATTTCGATTAATTAATTCGATTATTATTGAAAATGATATATTTTTAATTCGTTGTAAATAGAGGAATAAAAATTCGTACATTTTGCTTGATTTTCTTAGTCGTAGCGAAAGAAAATTTGTAAGTAAAAAAATGTTTCATTACGGAGCAATATATCGAATTTTAATATTATAAAAAATGTAAACTTTAATTAAAGCTTTAATTAAATTTTTACGAAGATAAAAGGAGTTTAAAATCATTTTAGCTGTAATGCAATATTCAATTTTTAGTTAGCTCAGCCAGATTGGTGCCTAATGTGGAAAGTCACGCTCCTCATTTACTGGGAACGAAAGAGTGCACTTGGGGTCCTTCCTATTGGTGCCAAAACATAACGTAAGATATTTCACACTTTTTTTTTAATCAAGAAAACCCAAACAAACCCAAACACGTTTCCGTCGACTTCAAAGTATAAACTTCGTCACTCCGTCAAAGCGAAGTTAAATTTTGGAACATTGCGACGCAACGAAAATCATTTATTAATTTCTCTATTTCTCTTTCCCTGCAATCGTAATTATATCTCAATAATTATACAAATCTTTATTTTAATAACCTAAAATTCAAATTTTAAACAAAACTATTTCGTCAAATAATATTCCTTAAAAAGAATTTATTTCAAACTCTTTTCGACAATATTTCTTTCCGGAAAGAATTTTCGAAATTCTCGAAGAGTAATTTCGTAAGCGAAAAAGTGACTTTCTGTAAAAAAATAGTATTTTTAAAGACGATAAGAAAATCAGTAAAAATAAATACGAGAAAATACTTGCTTAGGAAAAAAAAATGTAAAAATTGGTATTTTGGGTTTTCGACGGAACGAGCGTAGAGCTGTAATGAAAAAAAGGGAATTTTTCAATGATGCGTAGGACTTCGGCGCAATGCGGAAGTGTAAATCATTGTATAAAGAAGGTTTGGGAGACGATGAAAGTCGAAGACGATAAGGACAGCGTATGTGGGATTTGCAAAGATATGGTACGCCAAGCTCGCGATCAATTGGAAAGCAATCAAACTCAGGAAGATCTAAAAGCTGTCTTCGAGGGAAGCTGCGCATTGATACACATTAAACCGATCGTTGAAGAATGTGACAAACTCGTAGACGATTTCGTTCCGGAACTCGTTGAAACTCTCGCTTCGCAAATGGAACCCTCCGTCGTATGCTCCGTAGCTGGTCTCTGCAATTCAGCTCGCATCGATCGCTTGCTCGAAGAACATCGTCAACTTTTGCGTGAGGTATTTTATCATTTTTCTTTCATAATTTTACTTATGGAATTATGGAATTTATGGAATTTATGGAAATTTATGGATTTTATGGGATGTATGGAAATTTGTGGGATTTATGGAATTTATTGGAATTTATGAGAATTTGTGGAAATTTATGGGAATTTATGGAATTTTTGGGATCTTATGGAATTTTATGGAATTTTATGGAAATTTTATGGAAATTTTATGGAATTTTATGGGAATTTATGGAATTTATGGAATTAATAGAATTTATGGAATTTATGGGAATTTATGAGAATTTGTGGGATTTATGGAATTTTATGGAATTTTATGAGAATTTGTGGAATTTTTGGAATCTTATAGAATTTTATGAGAATTTTATGGAATTTTATGGGAATTTGTGGAATTTATGGAATCGTCAACTTTTGCGTGAGGTATTTTATCATTTTTCTTTCATAATTATTAAAAATATTTCATCAAAATTATTCAAACGTCGGTTTTCTACTAATTTTCTTTTTTGAACTGATAACGAATAAAACGTAGATGTTTTGAAGATAAGGGCGAAAAAGACCGAATTCGTTTACTATATTTTATTTCTATGGATATTTCATTGGGAATGTTCTAAATGAATTTTTTAATTTTCATTGGAAGTATTTTAAATACATTTTTTCATTTTTATTGGAATGTATTCTAAATAAATAATAATGGGTTTTGATTGTTAAATTATTGTTCTTAAATTATTAATATTCTGGAATTGAAATTGAATTCTTTAATTGAATTCTTAATTAAATTCTTGAATTTCTTAAATTAAATTCTTCAATTCCTTAAATTCAATTCTTAATTAAATGCTTCAATTTCTTAAATTAAACTCTTAATTATATTTTCACCGAACATTCCATAAAAAATAAAATATTGCAAATAAAACTGATAATCCTCTGCAGTTCTTTCCTTTCGAGCAATTTCCTTAAAATTTGAAAACTCCTCTCAATTCCTAAAATTCCTCCTCTCCTAAAAAAAAATCCTCTAAATTCCGAAAATTCCTAAAAAAAATTCCTAAATTCCTCTAAAACTCCTCCAAATTCCGAAGATTCCTAAAAAAATCCTAAATTCCTCTAAAACTCCTCTAAATCCCGAAAATTCCTAAAAAGAATTCCTAAATTCCTCTAAAACTCCAAATTCCGAAAATTCCTAAAAAAAATTCCTAAATTCCTCTAAAAATCCTCCAAATTCCTAAAAAAAAATCCTAAATTCCTCTAAAACTCTTCTAAATCCACTAAATTCACAAAAATTCACTCACAGCTAAAAATTCCCAAAATCCCTAAATTCCTTATTCAAGATAAAAAAAACAAGAATTTCTCAGTCCAGTACTATCAATTCGATCCGATATCTCTTCTATTTGATTTGTCGTGATTCTATAGCCAACCGGAAAACCAGTACCGTCTTTGAATCACGACGAGCTGGAACCCGACGAATGTTCAAAATGTTTCACGATCGCTTCTCACATGGAGGGTAAATTGAGTTCAGCATCGCGTGATCAAGTCTTGGATTCGATGCTGAACGTATGTGGCCACATGAGTACGTTTTCGGACGCTTGTGGATCGATCGTGATCGAATATTTCTCAACGATCTATGCTCACCTGCAAGAGAATTTCCGAGCGAAAAATATCTGTCATTTGTCGGGTCAGTGTAGCGGAAAATTCCACACGCATGAAAACACCACGAAGGTATGACTCGACGAATCGAAGATTAAAGTCCGAAGTGTAAAAATGATAAATTAAGAATGTATAGTATAAAATCAAATTTTTAGTTCATCTATTTATTTAAAAAAAATTCTTTTTTATATAGATACGTAAATGCTGAATTATTTCTGTTTGCATTTTATAATTTCTAATGGAAGAATTGTATAGTTTCGTGTAATCATTTACGATTTTTAATCGAATTAATATGCTATTTGGTATTCGTTGCCGAGTAAATGGAATTTATGGGAATTTATGAGAATTTGTGGAATTTATGGGAATTTATGGGATTTATGGAATGTATGGGAATTTATGGAATTTATGGAAATTCATGGAATTTATGGAATTTATGGAATTTGTGGAATTTATGGAATTTGTGGAATTTGTGGAATTTATGGAATTTATGAAATTTATGGAATTTGTGGAATTTATGGGAATTTATGAGAGTTTGTGGAATTTATGGAATTTATGAGAATTTGTGGAATTTATGGGAATTTATGAGAATTTGTGGAATTTATGGAATTTATGAGAATTTGTAGAATTTATAGAATTTATGAGAATTTGTGGAATTTATGGAATTTATGGGAATTTATGAGAATTTATGAGAATTTGTGGAATTCATGGAATTTATGAGAATTTGTGGAATTTATGAGAATTTGTGGAATTTATGGAATTTATGAGAATTTATGGAATTTATGGAATTTATGGGAATTTATGAGAATTTGTGGAATTTATGGAATTTATGAGAATTTGTGGAATTTATGGAATTTATGGGAATATTAGGGAATTTTATGGAATTTTATGGGAATTTTATGGGAAATTTATAGAATTTATGGAAATTTATGGAAAGTTGATGTTTTTTAAATACATTTTAAATGGTAGATATTTAAAATCCCGCAGGATCTCGATGTCGAGATACGTCCATTGTCGAGTGTCGGAATGGTCGAAGTCAGTGACGAATTACCTTGCAAACTTTGCGAGCAGCTGGTCGTACATCTTCGCGATTTACTGGTCGCGAATACGACGGAGAGCGAATTCGAGCAAGTACTCGAAGGCTTGTGCAAGCAAACGAAATCGTTTGCTCCTCAAGTACGTTACGATTGTAAAAATCACTTGATTACTCGATTTATTATTATTTTTTCTATCTTCGCGATTGTCGTTCGTTTTAATGAAATTATCAATTCGAATCGCAGTGCAAATCTGTCGTTGATGAGTATTATCCGGAAATTTACGAATACCTCGTGAATGGATTGAACAGCAACGTCGTCTGCGCAATGGCTGGTATATGTCCTAGTCCGAACAAGGTAACTCATGTCAGTAAAAAATATAGCGTGCTAAACGGTTACAATTTTAATGAAATTTAATCAAATTTAATTTTATTTTGTTTTATTTTATTAATAAATTTTTATGAAATTTAATTTTAGTAAATTATTGAAATTTTATGAAATTCAATTTTAGTAAATTAATGAAATTTTATTAAATTTAATTTTAGTAAATTAATGAAATTTTATTAAATTTAATTTTAGTAAATTAATGAAATTTTATTAAATTTAATTTTAATAAATGAATTAAATTTACTCAAATTTCAATAAATTTACTTAAATTCGATTTTATTCCATTTTATTAACTAAATTTAATTCCATTAAATTTATTAATTATTATTAAAATTATTAATTAAATTAAATTTCATTCATAAAATAAAAAATTCAATTAAATACAATTTAATTAAATCTAATTAACCAGTAATAATTAGTTTTATAAATCAGTAAAAATTCTTACCAGTAAACCAGCTTGAAAGCTTGATTCATATTTTTCATATTTGAATTTAAATATTATTAATAAAAAATATAGAAAATTTATTAAAAATATTAAAATATATTTAAAATATTTTTAAAAAATTTCAATAATTTTGAAAAGCATTCAAAATATTTAAAAAAACATTAAAAATATTTAAAAAAAAATTTTAAATATTAAAAAAAAAACATTAAAAATTAAAAACAATGATTTTCGTTGCGTCGCAACATTGCGACCTTTAACCTCAAAATTCTCCTCACTTTTGTTTCAGAACGGACCAGTCTGGCCTCTCGTGACTGAAAAATCCTTTAAAATTGGAACGGAAATTTTGAAGCAACGAAAAAACGTCGGTGAGCACGGTGGAGGAATCCGACACGAAACGAAAGTATCCGAGGCTGATGAAATGCAGTTACCGATCGAGAGAATCATGGGACCATCCGTAATAATGGGAGCACCGCAAATGGACGTCAAGGGTCGAAAAGCTTGCGCATTTTGCGAGTATTTCTTGCATTATTTGCAAGAGGCCATTACGGAACCAGCTACCGAAGTGGGTGACGTTTTGACGGATAAATTCAAATAAAATAATATTTCATTGAATAAAAAAAATTATTTTATTATTATATTATAAATTTTTTATTAATTATTTTTTTAAATATTTTTTAAATATTTTTATTTTTTAAAAATATTTTTTAAATATTTTTATAATTTTATAATAATTTTCATCAATATTTTATAAATTATTTATTTAAATAATATTATTATTAATTTTAATAATAAAGAAAATATTAATATTTTATTGAAAAAAAAAAAAAATAAAATTCACTAGATTTCGGTTAAAACGTTCCTTAATTAAAAATCTTAATTTAATTTTTCCCAGGAAAAGGTGAAAGACGCTTTGGGAACGATGTGTAAAAAACTGCCGGAAACTGTCAAATCCACGTGTAACGAATTTATCAGCACTTATGGGGATGCAATTGTCGCTCTTATGGCGCAAGAAATCGATCCTTCCGTCGTAAGTAAATTTCCTTCAAAATTTTATCTTTTTCTTCCAACTGAAAAAAGATCGAAGAAAATTGGTAATTTTTTCTCAATGATGGTCGAAATTACCAATTTGCTAATTTAAATTACCAAATTATATTATTTGGTAATTTGGCAATTACCAAATTACCGAAATGCAAAAAAATGATTTTTTTTTGCAAAAAATGCAAATAAATGATTTTTTTTGCAAAAAACGCAAAATAAATTATTTTTTTTGCAAAAAATGCAAATAAATGATTTTTTTGGCAAAAAATGCAAATAAATGATTTTTTTTTGCAAAAAATGCAAATAAATGATTTTTTTTTGCAAAAAATGCAAATAAATGATTTTTTTTTGCAAAAAACGCAAAAAAAATGCAAAAAACGATTTTTTTTTTGCATTTTCGTAAATCATTTTTTTCAGGTTTGCCCGATGTTGTTTATTTGTCCGTCCGAAGAGTTTTTGAAAACTTGGGAAGACATTCCGAAGGAGTTGACGATCGAGCGCAAAGTGGAAGACAAGCCGAGCTGCCCTCTTTGTCTCTTCGCTATCAGCCAGCTGGAAAACATTATCAAGGATAACAAAACCGAGGTAAGTCAATTTATAAAATTTACATAATTTTTTCAAAATTATATTTCATTGAGTTTAATTATTTCGTAATTTTTCAATGTCAATTATCGAACTAATTTCCGAGTAATTAATATATGAAAATGGGAATTTCTACAAACAATTTTGTTTCCATACGACATTTTGATAACTTTTCAGGCTAGCATCGAGCATGCATTGGACAAGCTATGTACACATTTGCCGAATGACCTCAAAACCGAATGCAATTCCCTGGTGAAAGGTTACAGCAAGGAGCTCGTTGAAATGATGCTGGCAGATTTAACGCCCCAGGAAGTTTGTGTTTACATAAAGCTCTGCAACCCCGATAACAATCCCGGACCGAAGTATCTTGTTCCGATCGGCAAAGATGGAGAATTGAGTAAATATATTTATACTTGTGGAAGAGAATTTTAGAAATTTTGGAAGTCGAAGAGAATTTTGTACATCGAATTTTAGAAATTTTAGAGGTCGAAGAGAATTTTGTAAATTAAATTTTAGAAATTTTATAGGTCGAAGAGAATTTTAGAAATTTTAAGTTTTAGCAATTTTAGAGGTCGAAGAGAATTTTGTAAATTAAATTTTCGGAATTTTAGAGGTCGAAGAGAATTTTAGAAATTTTAATTCTTAGTAATTTTAGAGGTCGAAGAGAATTTTAGAAATTAAATTTTCGGAATTTTAGAGGTCGAAGAGAATTCTAGAAATTTTAATTTTTAGCAATTTTAGAGGTCGAAGAGAATTTTAGAAATTTCAATTTTTTTAGCAATTTTAGAAGTCGACGCGAATTTTGGAAGAAATTTAGAAACCGAGATTTCAGAAGTATAGACATTTTAGAAATTAAAGAGAATTTTAGAAGTAATTTAGAAATCGAAATTTCAGAAGGCTAGACATTTTAGAAGTGTTAGAGAATTTTAGAATTTTTCATTTTTAGCAATTTTAGAAGTCGACGCGTATTTTGGAAGGAATTTAGGAATCGAGATTTCAGAAGTGTAGACATTTTAGAAATCGAAGAGAATTTCAGAAATTGAATTTTAGAAATGTTATAAGTTGAAGAGAATTTTAGAAGAAATTTACATATCGAAATTCTAAAAGTCGAACAGGATTTTAGAAATTTCATAACTCAAAGAGAATTTTAGAAGAAATTTAGAAATCGAAATTTTAGAAGTTTAGAATTTTAGGAGAGAATTTTAGGAATTGAATTTGAGAAATTTCACAAGTCGAAGCGAATTTTAAAAGTCGCAGAGAATTTTAGAAGTTTAAGAAAATTTTAGAAGTTTAAGAAAATTTTAGAACTCGAAGAGAATTTTAGAACTCGAAGAAAAAAATCTTGCATTCCAAACGTTCGAAACTTCACTGATTTTTTTGCCAATTTTCGAATAAATAAAAATATTTTTCTTTTTCGTCATTTTTACGAATCAACGTGTACTTAGTGGATAAAAAATTAATTAATATTTAATATCCGTAGCGTCGAACGAGATACCCAGTTATAAGCCTGCGACAAAACCCGTGCAGGAAAAAACGGAGTGCGTCGTTTGCGAATACATAATGAAATATCTCGACAAAGAAATGAAGCAGGACACGACGAAGAACGAAATCGAAAAAATCGTTCATGGCGTATGCAATCATCTCCCGAGGAAAATGTCGTTGAAGTGCAACGATTTTGTTAACGAATATGCCGATTTCGTGATCGAGCTGCTTTCTCAGGAAGTAACCCCTCAGGAAGTCTGTACCATCATTGGCTTGTGCGAGGAAAATATGCAACGTTTGCACGGTATTTCCTATTTTCGTTTTTCACATTTATAATATATTTTGAGGTTATGGCGAACATCTATCCGATAATCGGGCATGAACTTTTACAAAGGTCGAAGTATTATTTTTGTTACGAACTATTTTAGATTGATAAATTTTAGATACATTTTATTATGCATTAGTTTAAAACTTTCGAAAAATTTGGGAATTACAAATAAATCGAAAAAATTTTTAGAAAATAATAAGTTAAATAATGTAACGAAAAATATAAAAAAAATTGAAAATGAACCAAAAAAACACAATATGAATAAATAAAAAAATTCAAAATAAATAAAAAAATTCTAAATGAATAAAAAAATTCTAAATAAATAAAAAAATTCTAAATAAACAAAAAAATGCAAAATCAACCAAAAACGCAAAATAAAACGAAATATATATATAAATAAAAAAATGCAATATAAACCAAAAAACCTAAACATTCCAAATATGATTTCCAAATATTATGAAAATTTCAATTTCGATTCATTTATTGATAAATTTTTTTTTAGAATCCGTATCCGAGTGCGCTCTCTGTCAGGGAGTAATAGCGACGATCGACGATCTCTTATCGGAGCCCAAAGTGGATCGGAAGCTCGAGGAGGTTGTTTCCCGTGTATGCCAATACATAGCGCCCGCCAAACACGGCAAGGTGAACATTTTGGAATTTTTCTCCTCTTCCTAATTTTTCTCAACCTCAATCCCGTCAAAATTTTATTTTGAAATTTATTTTTTGTATTTTTGACCAAATTTTTCAAATTTTTATCCAAACTTTTATTTATTTATTTATTCCAAACCTTTATTTATTTATTTATTCATTAATTCCAAACTTTTATTTATTTATTCATTTCTTTATTCCAAACGTTTATTTATTTATTTATTTTTTATTTATTCATTTCTTCGTTCCGAACGTTTATTTATTTATTTATTTATTTTATTTATTTATTTATTTATTTATTCGAAATTTCATTTCGTGTTTTTTTGTTTGGGTTTGTTTTTTTATTTTTTCAATTATTTATTCCAAACGTTTATTTATTTTTATTTATTTTTATTTATTTATTTCTTTATGGCAAACTTTTATTTATTTATTTATTCGAAATTTCATTTCGTGTTTTTCTTGGTGTTGACAGTGCGTCATGATGATGGAAGTTTACGAGCAAAGTATAATAAACATTTTGCACGAGCACGGTGATCGAACAAAGATTTGCACGCGACTAGCATTGTGCTCCCCCGGCGATTATTTCGCGATGATGTCTCGCCACAGAAGCATGAAAAATTCCCGGGGAATTTTCAAGTCAACCGAGAAGAAATATCGCGACAAGAAATATCACGATAAGAAAATATCCGGTTACTGATAACGACACGAGGATTCTCCATATTCGAAAGTAATTATTTTCGTCATCAATTTTCACGATTTACTCAATCAGAAAAAAAAAACAGTTTTCACGATATCGCACATTTTCCTTTTTTTTTTTTAAATTCACTTTTTTCAATTTTTTACAGGTTTTTTGCAACGTGTTTTTTTTTACAGATTTAAGATAAATGCAAAAAAGAAAATTTCGCATCTCGTGACGAATCGAGTCGAATCGTTGCGAGAGAACTCTCCGTTAAAAAAAAAATCGATATTTCGTAAGAATATAAGTAACCAGATTTTTTTTTTTTTTTGGAAACTTCGATCGTTATGAATATTCACTAGAAAAAAAAAGCTGCGAATAATAAACACGATTAATCGTGATAGCGCTGTGAATTAATTTTTGTATCTTCCGTAGCATCGATATTTGCAAACGCAAACTGTGAGAGAAGCCATTCGAGTGATATCGCACAGAGAATAAATATCGAGATATATCGAGATATGGAGATATATCGAGATATCGAGATATCGACATATCGAGATATCGAGATATCGAGATATATCGATATATCGAGATATATCGATTTTTTTAGTTGCGTTAAAAATTGTACGTTACCTGTGAAAAGGGAAAATAAAGTTGTGGCACCATGACAAATTATGAAGATTGTTTCTCTTCCGTGCGATGAAAGTTGGAAAAATGAGGCAGGAAGACGATTTACAAAATCGAAAATTATGGGCTTTTTTAATGATTATTTTTTTCATAGGAATGATGCACATGTGGATTTGGATATTTAAGGGTGTTTTGTTTTATATTTTAATTGTTCGAAAAAAATATACAAGTTCAAGTTCAATTAGCAGATTTTTGAAATTTCAATTTCAATTCATTTGAAAGTTCAAGTTCGATTTTCCGATTTTTTCAAATTCAATTTCAATTCAATTCATTTTCAAGTTCAATTTTCAGTTTTTCTTAATTTCAATTTCAATTCAATGCATTTTCAAGTTCAAGTTAAATTTTCAATTTCAATTCAGTTCATTTTCAAGTTCAAGTTCAATTTTCAGATTTTTTCAATTTCAATTCAATTCATTTTCAAGTTCAAATTCAATTTAATTGATTTTCAAGTTCATATTCACTTTTCAGATATTTTCAATTTCAATACAGTTCATTTTCAAGTTCAAGTTCAATTTTCAGATTTTTTCAATTTCAATTCAATTCATTTTCAAGTTCAAATTCAATTTAATTGATTTTCAAGTTCAAATTCAATTTTCAGATATTTTCAATTTCAATTCAGTTCATTTTCAAGTTGAAGTTCAAATTCCAGATATTTTCAATTTCAATTCAATTCATTTTCAAGTTGAAGTTCAATTTTCAGATTTTTTCAATTTCAATTCAATTTATTTTCACGTTCAAGCTCAATATCCCGATTTTTTCAATTCCAATTCAATTAATTTTCAAGTTCAAGTTAAATTATCCGATTTTTTCAATTCCAACTATAAAAAAAAACAAATTAAAGAATACTATATTTGCAAATAAACCAAACCAAATTAAAAATAATACATTTCCAATAAAATAAAATAAAATAAAACTAACTATTCTACCATCGAGTCCAAACAACACCGCGAACGACAACCGGAAGTGCCAATCTTCTAGATCGCCAGTTCCGGTACAGTTCATCCCTAGATAAGGCAGATCGTTTATCGACTCTGTTTTACCGACAGCGGCTCGTCTACGTAGTTCCTCTGATCCAGATGACGCTGTATTAACAGACGATTCCAAGTTTGCAAGAACGGATATTTCGGACGTTATAAATGAATTATTGTCGTCAAATTTCGAGAAATCAATTAACGATTTTATATATTGTTATCGCTGTTATCGCTAATTATTGGATTTACGATAACAGTGGGAGCGAAAACGGCGAGCGGTGTTTTGGGGTGGCGCTAGTGTCGATTGGGTAAGTGGTGGGGGTAAAAGGCCCGCGCGAGGTGCGACATCGTTGGAAGGCTATCGTCTGCTACGGAAAGCCAGAGTGGACGGTCGGGCGTTTGGGCGAAGTGTGGCTTGAAAATTGATATTTCTCTGCGGCGGCTCTCCTCGCGGAGACGCGCGCTTCCATCGCTCGAATTATTTTCATTCAATCAAAAAAACTCAACGAAAAAACTAAACTCAAAGAAATAAAAAAAACAAAACAAAAATACAAAAAAATTTTTCTAACGGGTGTCCGCGTTGACACTCGTAAAACTTCGAGCAAAAAGAAAAATCATTAAAATCACGCGCGCCGTTGTGGTCCTTCTTCGTGTGAGTGTATACGCTTTTTTTTCCAAGTCTCTGCGTTTACGGAAACGTCAATTTTGAGAACGCGATAAAATCCGAAAAATTGACGCGAATTGTCAACAATCGAACGAGACGCTCCGGTGAAATCTCGAATTTTCTAGTCTCGACTCTTTAAATCGTAAATTTTGACTTTTTTTTTTTTTTTTTTTGGTTTTTTTCATTTTTTTCAAAATTAGTGTCGATATATTTCATAATGTGTAAGCGTCGGTTATAGATACGTCGTTCTGTATCGAAACTACGAAAAAAGTGCGACGTTTCTTCTTTTTTCTTTTGTTTCTTCAATTTTTGTTTATTTTTGGGCTTTTTTTCGTTTATTTTTGACTGTTTTGGGTTTTATTTTTGGTTTTTTTGGTTTCGATCGTAAAAGGGAAAAAGTTGTTGGAGGAATCATGGCTAATAACAAAGCCGCTGGTAACGCCGTTCAGACCAAAGCCGTTGAAGTCTCCCAGCAGCTTCAGGACGGAGAAAAGTTCATCAAGTGGGACGAAGTATGTATTCCTACTCGAATCCTTCAATTTTTATTATCGTTATAATTTTCTTCTTCGCACGTCGATTTTTTTCTTCCCGTTACGGAAATCGTTTTTTCCGAGCTTTCCGACATCCTGTTTTCTTCGTTATCCGCTTTTCCGGACTGCGCTCCGTCCTAAAGGTCAAATACGTCGGCGCCGGATTTCCCAAACCTTATGTTTATGGATAACGGCAAACTTTTTTGGCTTTCGTAGAAATTCCTGTCGAAAACGAGCCGCTACTCGAATTCCTTAGTATTTTTAGACAATTGTTGACTCGAAGCGAGCAAAAGTTTATTGTTGATGCGGATAAGCCTCGGTTTCGACTTTGAAAAAAGTACAGCGCTCGCTTCCTCGAGCGTATATGAAACGGAAATGTTTTTTTTTTTAGAACGCCGCGAAAAATTCGGAATTGTATATTTTAAAGCTGCGGAGAAATTTTCCAGATATCGGGAGACGCCGAATCGTCAGCTTGTGGAAAAAGTCGAAGATTTCGGTGTTGCAACGATTTTTCTTTTTTTCATATTTTTACGATTATCGAAATGTTTTTTTTCGTTAATTATAGAAATCTCTACGATATACAAAATCGCATTCTTTTTTGTAGACCGGAGTCAAAAGACATCATTTTAGTGATGTTAAAAAAATCATTTATTTTTAGGTATGAATATATCGACAGAAAAAATACGTTGGAAAGAGCAGAACGGAGACTTTAAAAATGTGCTTTTTAACAAAAATATTTTTTTTACTTATTTCATCAATTTTACGAAATATTCAAGTTTACTAAAATTCTCATTCCGAAGCTTTCGTTGATTCCTTAAGCGATGAAAATCAACGTAGATAAATACAAGGATTTTTATCGACTTGCTTTTTTTCTATTTTTTCAGGATTCAGGTGTAGCGACCCCTGTTACGCTGAGGGTCGATAAATATGGTTTTTATTTATACTGGGTGGATCAGAATAACGAAGTCGACATGCTTGACATTGCGATCATAAGGGACACGCGTAATGGAAGATACGCTAAAATACCAAAGGTATACGAATCTCCGGTGAGACGAAATTGTACAATTTTCTTCAAAGGATAGAAATTACGTTCTTTTCATCGATCTTTCTTGGAAACGCATGAAAGAAAATATCAATCAAGCAGCTCTGTAATTTTTGCAACGGTGTGCCGAAGCAATCCCAAGATTTTTTTTTTCTTCGATTGGAGAATCGAGGATCGGAAATGAGAGTATCGTAATAATGCAGAAAAAAAGATGAATATTGGGAAAAATGGCATATTTCGAAATTAATATTTTTCATTTTTTTTACATTTTTTTTTGGAATGAGAAATTTGGGGGAAATATTCTACTACTCCCTAGTAGAATTTTTTTCCCCAATTTTTCATATTTTCTCCTTTTTCCTCGAATTTGTAAAAAAAGGGAAAAAAATGAAAAATATTAATTTTGAAATATGCCATTTTTTCCAATATTCATCTTTTTTCTACATTATTACGATTTTCTCATTTTTACGAGAATTTTCCATTATTTCCTAGCTTTTTTAAACTTTATTGGAAAAATTTTGGAAAAGTGATTAAAGCTTAGAAAATGATTTTACTGAAGAAAATTCAAAAATGCAGGGAATATTAGGAAATTTACAAAAAAGTTCAAAGAATTCGGAAAGAAATAGGGAAAGTTTGAAAAAACGCGGAAAAATTTGGGTTTGTTTGGGTTAATGTGGAAATATTTTCTTTCCCGATTTTCTCGAAGTTTCAAATAATTAAAAAAATCTAAACAAGTTTTGGGAAAAAATTCAAACAAAAAAAAATGTTAAAACAAAATAAAAATAAAAATAAAAATATTCTAAACCTTTCTGAATTACAATATTTAAAAAAATATCTAAAATATAAAAATCTATTCTTTAAATAAAAATATTCAAACAAAAAATTGAAAATATTAACAAAAACAAGAAAATTAACAAAATCAAAAAGAATAATAAAAAAAATAAAAAAAATTGAAAACAAAATTGAAAACAAACCCAAACAAAAGGAAAAAAATGTAATAACGACACCAAATATTTGACCTTAACGCTGATTCGAATATTCTGTTGAAAAAATCGTACGGTTCCCTGTAAATAAATTTTCGTTTGATATATACTCGTAAAGCGTATCTTCGGCCATTAAATAATTATTGACATAATTATAAATAGAACATATTCACCTACATCGCTTATAGATAGGGTCTGCTTCTTTCTTTATAAATATTTTCTTCTTTTTTTCTTTTTTTTTCTTTTTTTTTTTTATAAATACGTCATAGGTTATCTATATAGTAAACGTTTCCCCTCGGCTGGTGCATACTGTGTAATAATCTGCATGTACGCGGAAGAAGAATGAATTTTTTTTTCTTCACTTTTTTTTTCATTTTTTTTTTTCGTTTTCTCATACTGTTAATGTTTAACCGATAAATCGATGGGAAACAAGTTTTCTAAGGTACATCCGACGTCCGCTCAATTGTCGAGTTTGCGAAGTTTCAATATCTCAGAGTTTCTCGTATTCATTGAGAGTCCTTGCGGTCTCGTATTTTTAGAGACAATGCTACCGCGTTACGGAATCTCGACGTTTACGACTACGTGTTTCCGACGCACAATGAAAAGTTGGATTATGTGGAGCAGACCCATTTTGCTTTGTATATATTTGGAGCAAAAAATTGTAACTGCAATTCTGAATATATCGCGTTATGCGGCTATTTTTTTTTTTTACTCTCTTTTGCTTTTGTCTAAACTGGAAATTATATATTTTTTTTTGCGAAACAGAAAAAAAATGTTTTTGAACGAAAGAAAAATAATTCTTTGATAAAATACGAATTTTGTGAATTTAAGTTAAAAATTATATATTATCTAATTTTGTTTGGGTTTGTTTGGGTCGTTAAAAAATAATTCTTGAATAAAATCAGAATTTTCGGAATAAAAATGAAAAATTAATGTTATCCGTTTGGGTTTGTTTGGGTCCTTAAAAATAATTCTTGAATAGAATAAGAATTTCGTGAATTGAAACAATAAGTAAATAATTATCTGATAATGTGTTAGGTTGCCAGGACGAAAAAGTAAAAAGTTTCATATATTTTGTGAAATATTAGAAAAATTGAAAAAAAAATATTTTTTTGATAAAAGTACAAAAATGATTTATGCTTTGATTGTAAAAGAAAATTATTTACGTTTCCAATTTGTAAAAATATGCAATTTTCTATATTTTAAGAAAATAAAAAATAAATCGATATTTCGAAAAAAAAAAAATTATTAAAAATGAAAATGATTCGAGTTAGTAAATTGCGTTGACTCAAGCAGCGCACAATTTTTTAAAAAATTTTGAACTTCTGTCCTTTATTAAGATTATTTGAAAAATTAAAAAATAAATAAATAAAAATAAAAACAAAAATTTTTAAGTCCTAAAAATTATTTAAAAAATGCTGCTTTTCATTTTCTTCAGGATCCAAAACTGAGATCACTGGTGACATTGGGCTCTCAAGACAGCCCCGAAGACAAGACCGTGACGATATGCTATGGCTCGGATTTTGTAAACGTAACGTTTATAAATTTCTGCGCGACACGAGCCGAGATTGCCCGTCACTGGACCGAACAGTTGTTTCAGCTCGCTTACAATTTGACCCAACTGAACACGAGCACGATGTTGTTTTTGCAAAAAGCTCACACGAAGCTGACACTTACGGCCGACAAGTCCGGTAAAGTGCCAACGAAGAAGTAAGTATGACGATCGACCAAAAGGAATCTACAAACACAAAAAACTATTTTTCGTTCGTGTGGGTTACGGAATTTTTGTTAAAGATTTAACTTTATCGAATTTTATCGGAATTTATCGATCTTTATCGAACTTTATCGAACTGTATCGAAATATATCGAACTGTATCGAAATATATCGAACTGTATCGAAATATATCGAACATTATCGAATTTTATCGAACTGTATCGAAATATATCGAACTTTATCGAATTTTATCGAACTGTATCGAAATATATCGAACTTTATCGAACTCTATCGATCTTTATCGTACTCTATCGAATTTTATCGAACTCTATCGAACTGTATCGAAATATATCGAACTTTATCGAATTTTATCGAACTGTATCGAAATATATCGAACTTTATTGAATTTTATCGAACTGTATCGAAATATATCGAACTTTATTGAATTTTATCGAACTGTATCGAAATATATCGAACTGTATCGAAATATATCGAACTGTATCGAAATATATCGAACTTTATCGAACTTTATCGACCTGTATCGAAATATATCGAACTTTATCGTATTTTATCGAACTGTATCGAAATATATCGAACATTATCGAACTTTATCGAATTTTATCGAACTCTGTCGAACTCTATCGATCTTTATCGAACATTATCGAAATATATCGAACTTTATTGACCTTTATCGAACTTTATCGAAATTTATCGACTTCTATCGAACTCTATCGACCTCTATCGAACTATATCGAGATTTATCGAACTCTGTCAAGTTTTATCGAAATTTATAGAAATTTATCGAACTTTATCGAACTTTATCGAGCTCAAAAATCGATGTAATTAACTTTACCGAACTTTCATATTTTTCAGCATTATAAAGATGTTTACTCAGAACAAGGAGGATCGTAAAAGGGTAGAGAAAGCTCTCGATATTGCCTCACTACCATCCGGAAAGGTAACCTCGTCGTTCGTACGAACGAAAGAATAAAAGCTTGTTCTTCGTTCCGCTCACTAAAAAAAAACTAAGCTATTTTTTCGATTACGTATTACGATGGCGTTCAGCCAAAATGCCCATTAACTCGTTCAGCATCCGTTCGAACGATAATTGCTCAGCCACGGTCACGTGATTCATGGAAAAATGCTTCGTTTCGTAATAAAGCGTATCCACGCGTTTGCGCGATTAAATATACGAGCGTTTCACACATTTCACTCAGAGATAATGGCCGAGATGAAATAAAAAAAAAAATTAAAAAAAAAAAAATCGTTACTCTTATAACTGTCGCTATCGGAAATCACGAAAGAGCGATAACGTTGTGTAACTCACGAGTCACGAATTACGAGCAACCTTAGCGAAAAACACGGAATTATTTTACGAAGAGTGGATAATAAATGCATCTCTCGTAAATAATATCCTGTTACGGTGCTGTCGTCGTTCGCAGCGGCAATCCTTCTTTTTTTTTTTTTTTTTTTTTTTGTACAAAGCCTAGTTTCTCGTATAGTTGAAGATATATCAGACTTCGCGAACTTTTCGTCTTAGAGATGCTACGAAAATTATTTCCTTTTTTATTTTATTTCTAAATTTATATTTTTATTTTACTATTATAATATTTATAATTATAATTATTATATATTATCATTATTATAATAGTAAATATTATAACAAGGTTATGATAAATATTATAATATTATAGAATAATATTTCTAATTGTTATTATTATATATTATAAATATATTTTAGTTTCTCGCTTAAAATGGATTGAAAATTGAAACGTGTACGTAATTTTGGATTTGTTTATATTTTTTTTTGTCGCAGAACGATTCCGTGTCATTGCAAAAGTTTCAATTCGAGGATTTCTTCAATTTCTACAAATCATTGACTCAACGGAGCGAAGTTGAAAAAGTATTCGAGGAAATCGTTGGTAATACGAAACGTCGATTAATGTCCGTAACGCAGCTTGTGGGCTTTCTCAATCAGACACAGAGAGATCCTCGTCTAAACGAGATATTGTATCCGTACGCTAACACGGCACGTGCAAAAGACATTATTAACCAGTACGAACCTAACAAGTATAACGCAAGCCGTGGACAGCTCAGTTCCGATGGTTTTCTCAGGTATTTGATGAGCGAGGACAATCCAATAATGGCTATTTCCAAATTCGAATTGTCGGACGATATGGAACAACCGCTCGCCCATTATTTCATCAATTCTAGTCACAACACGTATCTCACAGGTAAACATATATCACTAGCAAAATTCCCTATATCACTAGAAAACATTATCAGCAAAAAAATCATTTTTTTTTATCATTTCTTGGATATCGGCAGGTCATCAATTAACGGGGAAAAGTTCAGTTGAGATTTATCGACAATGCTTGCTGGCGGGTTGTCGCTGCGTCGAATTGGACTTTTGGAACGGAAAGCTCGACGAGCCGGTTATCGTTCATGGGTAAAAAATCGTTTTTGAAAATTTTTTAGAAAAATCGTTAAAAAAAAAAACGTTTAGTAGATCGCTTGATATTTTGTACCGATGCACTCGCTTAGTTAAATCTCGTTTTGTATCGGGTATGAAAAAAAATGGGAAAAAAAAAATACGAGAATCTGTACGAACAGATACACGTTCGTGCCTGAAATATACGCTCGAGACGTGATCGAGGCTATAGCGGAGAGTGCCTTTAAAACTTCGGAATATCCAGTCATACTCAGTTTCGAGAATCACTGCAATCCGAGACAGCAGGCTAAGATCGCCCAGTATTGTAGGGAGTACTTTGGTGAAATGCTGCTTGACGCCCCTCTCGAATCTCATAAGGTATTAGCTCGAAATAGACATTCTTATTTCAGACGAAAAGTTCGTAGTTTAGTTCCAACATTTTTTTTTTTTTTTTTTTTTTTTTTTTTTTTTTTTTTTTTTTTTTTTTTTTTTTTTTTTTTTTTATTTTCATCGATGACTTTTTTTTTATGGATTATTTCGAAAATTGTGAATAAAAAAGCTTGCGAGCATGGATTTTTGTAGAAATTTTATCGATCGATGCTGGAAATACGAGCTTCGCCGTAGAGGTTAGGTTTTTCGAACTTTTTTCGTGTTTTTGGATTTTCGAGCAGGACTATCGAAGATAAGTGAATAATTAAAGAAATCAGTATTTGAGGTTATGTTATCATAGTTTTTTTTAATTGTAATTTGCGTAAATAAGGGACGAAGATGAAAAATCGAAGATTGGACATTTTTGGGAAATTCAGTGATTTTTCTCTTCGCCTACTTTTTGTTGATTGAGGTAAAAAAAATGTTGTAAAAAAAAGATTGGAAAATGTGGAATTTTGATGGATCGATCTTAGCTCGAAGCAGGAGAAGAACTTCCGCCCCCGTCGTTGTTGAAGAGAAAAATCATTATTAAAAACAAGAAGAAACATCACCATCATCATCATCACAAGAAACATCAAAAGAAACAACAAGCGACCTCGCACGAATCTGCTGAAAGTACTCGAAACGCTGATGATGACGCAAATACGAATTCAACCGGAGATGGCGAAAATGGTCCTCCACCCGATGTCATACCTCAAAACGAAACACCGGAAGCTGGCAGCACTAGCGATCAAGTACGAAACGGAAATGGCGGCCATCACGCACCGATGCTTCAACAGCGACAGAGCAGCAAAGACAGCACTCAGGATGACGATGGTACGTTATTTGCCAAATTTTTCCAATTTTTGCCAAATTTTTCCACATTTTTCCACTTTTTACCGAATTTTTACGATTTTTTCCTGTTTTTTCCAAATTTTTCCACATTTTTCCAATTTTTTTCGAATTTTTACGATTTTTTCCAAATTTTTATGGTTTTTTCCAAATTTTTCCGATTTTTTCCAAATTTATCCGTTTTTTTTTCAATTTTTTCCAAATTTCTCGATTTATTTACAAATTCCTTTAATTTTTTCCTAAATTTTCTATTATTTCCGGAATATTTCAATTTTCTAACCTACAAATCTGCAAAAACTTTTCGGTCCACCAGCCTTCTAAAAAAAGCGGGAATTCTCATTCACTGTTTAATCGAAAGTAAAGAAAACATTGATATTTTTCTTAACAAATTCATTTTCTTAGTTTTTATCACTTCCATAATTCATCCATTGAGGCATTTAAGAAGGTTAGAAAATCGGAAATTCTCGTAAGTGAAATTACCAAAATCGGAATAACGAGGTAAAAAGAGGAATATTAACAATCGGCATATTTCAAGATTAATATTTCTCATTGTTTCCCCATTTTCTTCGAATTCGGTGTCAACGGAGAAAATATGAGAAATTAGGGGAACAAATTTCTCCCAGGGTGATCCTGACGAGCAACATTCGATATCCAGTTATCATTAAAACAGTTAGAAGATCGACATAACCTCAAAATTTTCGTACTCGCTTTTCTCATCCGCCACTAAGTTTTTTCGCAAAGTCGTAAACCAGGAACTAGAATTTAAAGATGTAGAATTACACGGTTTAATTTCGCTTTAAAAATCATAAAATTTCGAAGTATTTCGGTTCAAGATTTTCGAATATCTTTCTCGCACTTATGCGTCGCACGGAACAACTTTTACTTTGCGTTAATACGCGTAACAGTTATTGGTAATATCTAACGAGTCGCAACGACGATAGATGACGATGAAGAATCGAGTACGGAAGAAGAAGAGTCAAACGTCGAAGATATGAAATTGAGAATGGGCGACAAAGTCCCAGCTCCGGACAAAGTAGCTTCGACTGCGAAAGAAACGGAGGCGGGGGCTGAAATATCAGCTTTGGTGAATTACGTACAGCCGGTCCATTTCAATAGTTTCGAAAGCGCCGAAAGTAAGAATCAACATTACGATCGATATTTTTCCTTAACGGTATTACCGTTACGATATTCGATCGGAAAACGATTTTTTCCGCAGAAAAAAATCGTACCTACGAAATGTCTTCTTTCGACGAGAAGCAAGCTACGACGTTGCTGAAAGAACGACCTCTGGAATTCGTTAATTACAACAAGCATCAATTGTCGAGAGTTTATCCAGCCGGAACGCGTTTCGACTCGAGCAATTTTATGCCCCAAGTATTTTGGAACGCCGGATGTCAATTGGTCGCTCTGAACTGTCAAACTCTCGGTAAATAATAGAATTTTTTTATAAAAATCTATATAACAAATATCGACTCGTCTAATTTTTTATAAAATTGTCTAAATTTTTATAAAATATATTATATATATTATAATATTAATATATATATTATAATATTAATTATATATATATATAATTAATATTATATATATATATAATTAATTATATATATAATTAATTATATATAATATTAATATATATATAATATATATAATATTATATATATTATATATATTATATATTTTATAATATATTAAATATATTATAAAATATATTATAAATTTGTTTGGGTTTGTTTGGGTTGGAAAAAAAAGCCACTTAGTCGATTATTCGAAAGAAATATTTACAGAATTAGAGCTTCGTTTAATTCTGTGTTATTTCTACCGGAAGTCGAAAAAAAATCGAACTAAAATGATACAAAAGTATTTTAATCAATCCACGGATAAAAAAAAAGAATTTTCCGAAAATTCATACGTTTATCAATTTTTTTCACGAAATAAAAAAAATCACTGTTGAATTGCATATTAATTCGATAAAAAATCGTAAATTATTATATTATAAAAATATCTATTATAATTATTATATTATAAATAATTATTATTCTATTATTATATTATACTATAAATATACTAAATTATACTATAAATTACTATGAATTATACTATACTAAATAAATTACTAAATTATACTATAAATTACTATAAATTATACTATACTAAACAAATTACTAAATTATACTATAAATTACTATAAATTATACTATACTAAATAAATTACTAAATTATACTATAAATTACTATAAATTATACTATACTAAATAAATTACTACAAAAGAAACTATAAAAATCAAGGGTTTTTAAATCAACCTAACGAACCCAAACAAACCCAAACAAATTTCATAAACCTTTGAGAAATTTTTTACTTTCGGGCTATAAAAATTCGAAATTTTGAGGCATCTGGTAAACCAAAGTTGTTTCATTAGAAATTATAAAACGCAAAAGGAAATCGACATTGACGTATCGATATAAAAAAAAAAAAAAAAAAAAAATGGGAAACGGGCCGAAAATGAACAGGAGAATAGACCGCAACTTTAATTAAATAAAATTCGAGTACAATAAACGATGCGGATATATTCTTAAACCGGAATTCATGAGACGCAAAGATCGAAGGCTGGATCCGTTCGCGGAGTCGACAGTCGATGGTATTATAGCTGGAACGGTTCACATACACGTTATATCGGGACAATTCTTGTCTGACAAAAGAGTCGGAACTTACGTCGAAGTAGACATGTACGGTTTGCCAGCTGACACAGTAAGGAAGAAGTTCAAGACTAAGATCGTCCCCAATAACGGCATCAATCCTGTTTACGACGAGGAGCCATTTATTTTCAAAAAGGTTCGTACAGAGAAAAATAAATCGAAATATTTTCAAAAAATCATAATAAAATTTAATAGAAAAATAAATGAAAATCGAATTTTTCGAGTATCGTTGGTACAAAAAATGATTTGATGAAAAATATTATTTTTTTTCTTTGATCTTTGGTCTTTTTTTATTTTTTGTGGATGGGGTAGGAAATCCGAATTTTGATTGACCGGATGGCTCAAAATTCTGATTTTTAATAGTCCGGGAGTGAAAATTTCGTAAAGGTTTATGAGATTTGTTTGGGCTTGTTTGGGTTTTTTCGTTTGATTTTGAACCCTGGATTTTAAAGAAACCCAAACAAAGCGGAAAATTTGAGAATTTAGTAGTTTCGGTAAATTGAAATTCGGAATTTTTATCTTTGACCTTTAATCTGTAATTTGTAATCTTTAATCTTTAATCTTTAATCGTCAATTTTCAATCTTTAATCTTCAACCCTCAATCTCTTTAACCTTTAATCTTTAATTTCGTAAAATCTTTAATCTTTAATTTCTTTAATCTTTAATTTCTTCATTCTTTAATTTCTTCAATCTTTAATTTCTTTAATCTTTAATTTTTTTAATCTGTAATTTCTTTGATCTTCAATTTCTTTAATCTTTAATTTCTATAATTGTTAATTTCTTTAATCTTTAATTTCTTCAATCTTTAATTTTATTAATCTTTAATTTCTTTAAACTTGAATTTCTTTAATCTTTAATTTTTTCATTCTTTAATATCTTTAATCTTTAATTTCTATAATCTTTTATTTTTTAATCTTTAATTTCTTTAATCTTCAATTTCTTTAATCTTTAATTTCTTTAAACTTTAATTTCATTAATCTTTAATATCTTTAATCTTTAATTTCTTTAAACTTTAATTTTTCTAATCTTTAATTTCTTCAATCTTTAATATCTTTAATCTTTAATTTCTTTAATCTTCAATGTCTTTAATCTTTAATTTCTATAATCTTTAATTTCTTTAATATTTAATTTCTATAATCTTTAATTTCTTTAAAATCTTCAATTTCTTTAATCTTTAATTTCCTTAAACTTTAATTTCTTTAAACTTCAATTTCTTTAATCTTCAATTTCTTTAATCTTCAATTTCTTTAATCTTCAATTTCTTTAATCTTTAATTTCTTTAATTTTTAATTTCTATAATCTTTCATTTCTTTAATCTTCAATTTCTTTAATTTTTAATTTCTTCAATCTTTAATTTCTTCAATCTTTAATTTCTTCAATCTTTAATATCTTTAAACTTTAATTTCTTTAATCTTGAATTTCTCTAATCTTTCAATTTTTCAATCTTTAATATCTTTCATCTTTAATTTTTATAATCTTTAATTTCTTTAATCTTCAATTTCTTCAATCTTCAATTTCTTTAATCTTCAATCTCTTTAATCTTCAATCTTCTCAATTTCTCCTTTTTCCTAATTCCAGCTCATAAAAAAGAACAAAAAAAAAGTAATATCCAAAAAAACATCAGTTCGCTGCATTTTCTTTGAGTTTATTTGGGTTGGGTGGTTTTTTTCCTGTACGAAGCTACCTTTGACGAAAATTCTTCGTACACATAGGTCGTTCTGCCCGAGCTGGCATCCATTCGCATAGCCGTTTATGAAGATTCCGGTCGTTTCATTGGACATCGTGTTCTTCCGGTTGTGGGTCTTTGCCCGGGTTATCGTCACGTAGCTTTGAGAAACGAGGGTGGTCAGCCTCTTCCAATGGCTAATTTGTTTCTGAAGGTCGTCGTGAAGGATTACGTTCCTCACGGTATGAGCGACTTCGCCGATGCTCTCGCAAATCCAATCAAGTATCAAAGCGAAAAAGAAAAGAGAGGAAAACAGCTGGCGGTTTATGGTGACGATACCGATGCTCCGAACGATGCTGAACCCGAGGTAATCCCCGTTTTCATTTTTCTGTCTTTCAGCCATTTTTTTTTTCGAGAGTTAGGGACGCCTGAATCAAAAATTTGGTTTTATTAAAAAAAAAAAGGTCAAAAGGCAATACTTCGATTTTTGTCAAAATTTACAATGGGCTGTCATTTCCTCTTGAATAAAAAAATGTATATTCCCCCCTCGCCTCTCGATCGGTACTTTTATTTTGTTTGGGTTTGTTTGGGTTGTTACTTTTTTGTTTTTTTTTTTTATTGGTTTATATTTTTCTTTTTTTTTTCAAGTCTATTTTTGTTATTATTTTCGATTTTTTCCTTTTTTTTTCGTATTTTCTGTTTGGGTTTGTTTGGGTTGTTACTTTTTTGTTATTTTTATTTTCGATTGTTGGTTTATATTTTTCTTTTTTTTTCGAGTTCTTTTTTCGTTATTATTTTCAATTTTTTTCTTTTTTTTTCTCGTATTTTCTGTTTGGGTTTGTTTGGGTTGTTGGGTTTGGGTTTGTTTGGGTTGTTACTTTTTTGTTATTTTTATTTTGGATTGTTGGTTTATATTTTTCCTTTTTTTTTTATAAATCTATTTTTGTTATTATTTTCGATTTTTTTCTTTTTTTTTTTTTGTATTTTTAGGTTAAACACTTCTGTATTATTATTATTATTATGATTATTATAGTTTTATTATGGTTGATATTTTATTATTTTCTTTCTTTAATTTTCTTTCCGTATTATTTTTATTATCTTTGTGTTATTATTTATTTATTTATTCATTAATTTTTTTTACAATTTATCTATTGGTTATTATAATTATCTTGTGTTTTGTTATTTTTATTTTGGATTGTTGGTTTATATTCTTTTTCTTATGAGTTTTTATTTTTTTATTATTTTAGTTAGTATTTTATATTTTTTATTTTATTTTTTTATTTTTAGGTTAAACACTTCTTTATTATTATTATTATTATTTTATTATTGTTGATATTTTATTATTTTCTTTCTTTGATTTTCTTTACCTATTATTTTTATTATTTTTGTCTTATTATTTATTTATTTATTTATTTATTTTTTTGTATAATTTATCTATTGTTTATTATAATTATCTTGCTTTACGATAATAAATTTTATCGTCATCATCATCCCTACCCCTCGCTTTTTTCCTTTCTAAAACGCTTGATCCATCGCTAACATTTCGTAGATAAAGGAAACGGTCGTGGCTAGTGGACCGAGTTCCTCAAAGCCCGCGGTGAGTTGCCGAAAATCGTAAACAAACAAACACACACACACGCAATGTAAAATAAAAACAAAAACAAACCTTGATTATTATTATTGTTAGGACGAAACAGCGAAGATTAAACGATTACAATCCATCGGTGAATTGCCCGGTCTTCAAACGTCTTCGGCGAGTGGGCACGGTAGGCCATCAGTCGCTGGATTGAGCACAGCGGAAACGCCGGAAGTCGAGGATGCTGTCGCAGCTACAGCGGCACCGGTCCTCGATTCCGCAGCTACGAAAACGTTCGCTACTCTCGGTGGTTAGTTGAAGTTATTTCAAGTCAATTATTCTATTAATTTGGATTCAATTGTTCAATTAATTTGGATTAAATTATTCAATTAATTTGGATTAAATTATTCAATTATTTGGATTCAATCAATTTGGATTCAATTATTCAATTATTTGGATTAAATCAATTTGGATTCAATTATTCAATTATTTGTATTCAATCAGTTTGGATTCAATTATTCAATTATTTTGAATCAATCAATTTGTATTCAATTATTCAATTATTTGGATTCAATTATTCAATTATTTGGAGTCAATTATTCAATGAATTTGGATTCAATTATTCAATTATTTGGATTCAATTATTAAATTAATTTGGATTCAATTATTCAATTATTTCGATTCAATTATTCAATTATTTCGATGTAATTGTTCAATTATTCAATTAATTTGGATTCAATTATTCAATCAATTTGGATTCAATTATTCAATTATTTGGAGTCAATTATTCAATCAATTTGGATTCAATTATTCAATTATTCAATTATTTGGAGTCAATTATTCAATCATTTGGATTCAATTATTTGGAGTCAATTATCCAATTATTTGGATTCAATTATTCAATTGTTCAATTATTTGGAGTCAATTATTCAACTATTTGGAGTCAATTATTCAATTATTTGGATTCCATCATTCAATTATTCAACTATTTGGAGTCAATTATTCAATTATTTGGATTCAATAATTCAATTATTTCGATTCAATAATTCAATTATTTTGATTCAATAATTCAATTATTTGGAGTCAATTATTCAATTATTTGGTGTCAATTATTCAATTATTCGATCAATTCGGATTCAATTCGATCAATTGGATGAATGCTCGTCTTCGTTCGATTGTTGTAGTTGGTGATGATATAGTCGCCGAACCGCTCGAGAAACTTATGGAAAGCAAAGCCGTGAAGGAGAAAAAGATAGAGTTGGAGAAGAAACTGGAAACGTTGAAACGGAAACACGAAAAGGTGACTTTGAAAGTCTGATATACGTAATTCTGAGGTTATAGTCGCCAATAGTCTGCGACTACAAGCAGCCAAATTTGATGAAATATCGAACATATTTTTTTTTTTGTACAGGAAAGGCTGCGTGTCCTGGATGGTGACAAGCCGAAATCAAAATTCAACATCAGCAACAAATTGGTGAAGAGACGTTCCAACAGAAATATGTAAGTTGAATAAAAATGATGATGGCTGATTATGGATTCATCTCGAAGATTAGATTTTGAAGTTTAAAAAGATTTTTTAAGGTTATTTTGAAGATTTCAAAAAAAAGATTAAAAAAACATATTTTTTAAAGACTTCTTAAAGACATTACATTTTTTGAAAAGATTTTAAAGTGTTTTTAAAGACATTACATTTTTTTAAAAGATTTTAAAGAGCTTTTAAAGACATGACATTTTTTAAAAAGATTTTAAAGACTTTTTAAAGACGTTAAATTGAAAAAAAAAAATGTTTTGAAGGTTTTTTAAGGATTTTATATTTTTTTGGAAAAGATTAAAAAGATTTTTGAAAGTGATGGGCTGACTTTCGGATAATTCAGCAGCGTTGATACCTCGGATTGTCCGGAAGTCGAGGGTACCGAGGGCCAACGCGGTTTACCTCGAAGTCAGAGCGAGCGATGGTTGGCGATATGCAAGGAGCACGTTTTGCAAGAACGCGAGCTGGAGGAAAAATATCACGAGAGCGTATACTCGGTACTCGAAAAAGTCATGAGAACGTCGCAGTCCGATCAGATGAAGACACTTCGAGTTCTTCTCGAGAGGCAGAAAGCAGAAGTCATGAGGAAAATTCAAGCGATGAGACACGGAGAGGTGAGTTTGGGTTTGTTTGGGTTTGCTTGGATTTGTTTGGGTTTGTTTGAGTTTGGGTTTGTTTGAGTTTGGGTTTGGGTTTGAGTTTGTCCGGGTTTGGGTTTGGGTTTGTTTGGGTTTGGGGCTGAGCTTGTTCGAGTTTGTTTGGGTTTGAGTTCGTTTGGGTTTGGGTTTGTTTGGGCTTGGGTTTGAGTTTGTTTGAGTTCGGGTTTGTTTGTGTTTGTGTTTGGGTTTGTGTTTGGGTTTGTGTTTGGGTCTTTGTTTGGGTTTGTGTTTGGGCTTGTGTTTGGGTTTGTGTTTGGGTTTGGCTTTGGGTTTGAGTTTGTTTGGGTTTGGGTTTTGGGTTTGTTTGGGTTGGGGCTTGTGCTTGTTTGGGTTTGAGTTTGTTTGGGTTTGTTTGGGTTTGTTTGGGTTTTGGTTTGTTCGGGTTTTGGTTTGTTTGGGTTTGGGTTTGAGTTTGTTTGAGTGTGTTCGAGTTTGTTTGGGTTTGTTTGGGTTTGAGCTTGTTCGGGTCTGAGTTTGTTCGGGTTTGAGTTTGTTTGAGTTTGTTTGGGTTTGTTTGGGTTTGTTTGGGTCTGTTTTGGGTCTGAGTTTGTTTGGGCCTGAGTTTGTTTGGGTTTGAGTTTGCTCGGGTTTGTTTGGGTTTGAGTTTGCTCGGGTTTGTTTGGGTTTGAGTTCGTTCGGGCTTGAGTTTGTTTGGGTTCGGGTTCGGGTTTGTTTGGGTTGGGTTGGGTTTGTTTGGGTTTGTTTGGGTTTGTTTGGGAGGAAAATTCAAGCAATGAGACACGAAGAGATGAGTTTGTTTGGGTTTGTTTGGGTTATTAAGGCAAAAAGACGACCATTTATAACCTGCAAAATGATGGATTTCTATTTTCGAAATTTCCAACGATTTTTTTCTTCTTTTCTCGTCCAGGTTAAGCAACTGGTAAAAGAACACAAGGATAAAGCCGAATTGGATCGCATGAAACGCGAGGTCGGCAAAGTATCGATCGAAAAGGGAGTGAACGAGTGCACGAGGCTAACGGAAATTTACGAGAAGAAGCGATTGGAATTGGAGAAACAGCACGAGGATATAAAGCAGAGGCTAGACGAGGAGAAACTCAAAGTAAGTACTAGATTCATTGAAAATTCGAAAAATTTTTTTTTTCCGAAATTGTCCTATTTATCTGATTTTCATTCGCGAAGTTTTGCATGATCTTGTTTTCGAAATGAAAATGTTTTTTTCATTTCGAATTTCTGTTTTTGCGTAATTGCAAACGAAAATTCTTTATGAATCGCTTCGAGCGTTTGGGTTTGTTTGGGTTTGCTTGAGTTTTCTTAATGAATCGCTTACGAGTTGACAAAATTCGAAATTCAGAATTCGGAATTCTTAATGGATCGCTTCAAGCTGATCGTTTGGGTTTGTTTGGGTTTTCTTAACGAATCGTTTCCTGTTGATTGTTTGGGTTTGTTTGGGTTTGTTTGAGATTTCTTAATGAATCGCTTC
>JAPYZJ010002079.1:0-28563 GCA_030522765.1 Ophioninae sp. B BG-2022a
ACTCACTTTCTTATTTATTTTTTGCTGCAAACTCCAACACAGTGTCGCGAGAACGATGGCGGCGTCCGAATTAACAACAGAAAACACTGCCATATCTTGACAAAGTTAGTAATATTTCACTGGGCCATCTCTCCTCTATGGTCATCTGTCCTCGAATTACCCTACATTGTTCGAATACATTTTGTAAAGACACGAGGGAAAGGACAGGTAACAGAGCTAACAGCGCATACCATCAAGGCCGCAATCGCTTCCTAAAAAAAGCCAAACGTACCAAAAACCAGAATTGTGGCGATCAGCGTTCCGCTCTGGATCCAGTCGGTAAAACAGAGTACCAAATTCCGTCCAATATTTTTCACTGGACAAAACCAAAAACTTGTCCACCAATCGGCGGCCGTCTCTACAGCGCCATGGTGGACGAAACACCAAGCTACCTAATATGTAGAAAGCCTAGCTCTCTATGTAAATACTCTCTACTTCTTCATCTCTACGGAACCTTCCGCGTGCAAGGACGCGTACTGTGATCTCTCGACATATTAAGTACCTAAATGTAAAACAAAACCGTGATACTAGTGAATAAATAATCCGTTCTGTTAATTCCCTACGTGCTTTCGAACTCTCTTTATGTGGGACAGACCCCATAGAATAAATAACAATTACGACATCTGTTATGAAGTGCGCACACCGATAGCGCCTTCTCCGTTGCACACTACCACATGCAAGCGCTTACCGACGGGCGGGAGTTTTCTCATGGTGGGGGTACTGCCCCTCCGGGCACTAACCCACGTGCGTGTCCGTCTGATTAGTTGCCGTAAAAAATTAATAACTGTTCAGGGGTTGATCTACGACCCACACCCTTCTTATATCAATCATCTCAGAATTTCACCCCCTACCCTCCATTTCAGGGATGATATTCTTATCTGGGATACCCTGTATACTATCTATGTATAATCAATGCTCTTATTATATTTTTGTTTTTGTATTTTTTTGCATTTTAAATACGTTTTTATAAAGAGAACAGACCGATGAATGCGCAAAATCACAGCAACTTTAAATTTGTTCCCCCTTAAAAATTATTCCTATTTTAAACATTTTCATGCAAAATTTTGACGCGTGGGGTGAAGATAATGTTGCGATAACTCTATAGTGGATTGTTCAACGCTTCGTATTGGACACATTTTTGTTTGTGTTTCATCGCGAACATCATCACGTAGTAACAGACGTAACACATAATCCAAACATACTCGCCATCAATCATTCATTAGCCATCGTTCGCTCTCGTTGGTATCGTCTGTAGCTAACATTAAGTAAACTAGTTTGATCAATAAATACTTGCTCACAAGTCCGTGCATTTTAAATTAATGGAATTATCAAGTCAAATTTGGTGAAATTCCGAAGAGCCGTTTCGGTAATCCGTAGGAAATTAATACCCTGATCGTCGGACGAGGGGGGGGGGGGGGGGGGGGGGGGGTAAACATTGAAGGGTATTTCTCGGAACGAGGTGCCTATGTAGAGAGTCAATAAAGCCAGTAGATTGAACGTTGCAGCGTTAGGATTGGTTCCCTTGCAAAGGAGTCATTCAAACATCTACGACACGTTACGTATCAACCAACGCAATCAAGTCGTAGCTTCCGAGAATAGCGCTATCTGGGAAGGCAATAACAGAATTCAGTGGTCGTATTGAAATTGCGGTTTCCAATACAATAATACACATCACCTATCCAATGAACAGTCAATGGTAGGAATATCCTATGTCAAGTTTAATTCCAATTAAAGTGTGAATTCGATGCTGCAATTAACCTCACATAACATTTACTGTCATAATACATATGAGACCTTTGATATTTCCACTACATGAGCTCACAATTGTATTTCGTGCCTTTTCCTCGAAATCAATTCGTGGCATTCTGCTATTGACGCCGATTTTCTCGTATACTACTTATATATTATCAATATCGCATCATCCTTCTTCTGTATACCAGAAAGCAACAAACTTTCCCATCAGTTGAACGGAATAAAATACGGATATAAAATATGGAATGAAATGCGCAAAATGATCCTGTACAGCCACAAAATAAAGATTAAGGAACTAAATATAACAATGAACAATTAGTAACTCGATTATAATGATTAGAATACCAACTGTCAGAAAAGAAATCGAAAAAAAACTTCTCCGTAGAAGACACTCCTCGTAACTATAAATGTATAAATAATAAATGACGTCACTAAACGTCTCCTGGGAATGATAAAAAAAAACTAAAACCTCTGCTCGGAAAATCTTATTGAAAACGGTAAAGTAACAGTGCCGATGCTCGGACGGTTCAGAGCTTCCGTGAGTTAAAGAGTTTATTATTCATTTGAGGATCGGTTTTAAAGTCAATGAACGGAAGTACGATCAAGCTCATAAATTCTAGTTTTCAGAATAAATATATTAAACGCCGGACCGTTTAATATTTTTTGAACTACATATATATATATATATATGTTCAATAATAGCAAATTGTACCAGTTTTCGGACAGCAATTACTGTCCGTGTTTTCAGATACTTCCATGTCCCAATGTTTGGGTATGTGTCTGAATGGTTCTATGTCACCTGATCATGCGACAAAATACCACCGACAAAACATCACGACGATACAATATTCCCACGAAGCGCAGAAAGAAACAAACCCAAACAATAATGTTTTTTTTGGGTGATGTTTTGTCGGGTGTTATTTTGTCGGTGATATTTTGTCCGTTATATTTTGTCGTGTGAGATTATGACATGCTACCACCTGAATATGGCTGATCAGTAGGCCTACTCTGTAATTCCTTAGTGACAGTCAATCGCACACCTGATTATAGAAAAAAGGGTGCATGAGATTGGCTGTCAAAAAAAAGGACATGATATTTGACCATAGTACATGTATGTAATAGGTGTCCCAATTAATGAGACATTTAAATTATTATATGAAACTTTATTGAAATGAAATTTCAACGACGGTGTCCAAAAGGGTATTCGATCTACTATTATGGGTCACAAGTTTCCTGTACAAATCTAAAAAAAAGAAATCCCTATCACTATTGCACACTATCGCAACTCCTAAGCACTGCGGTTTCGAAAAGTCCATTCGTGACATGATTGCCTCAAACTCATTAATATTATTCGTCAATTTTAATACTAATAATTGTTATCAATCTACAATTTACCACTAATAAATAAATAATTGAATGTTGAATAAGATGCAAGTGTTATTTTCGTTACTTTTTATGTATATTGCTAATATAGCGAAATATTCGAACTACTTTCAGAACAATGTAATCGACCGAGCATTGGTACCGTTACCTTAATTCTTCATCGAACAGTAAGGGACATGGATTTCTGTTTATCAGCGCAGAAAGAGTTAAAAGTTGGGAAACTCACCCTCAAAATGAATGTTACTGTTTGGCACATTTTGATATCAGATATTCGTATAAAGAACACTTGAAGATAATGGTTATGGCGAATAATAAAAAATGCAATTTAATTTCCAAGGAGGTGCATTGGTAGAAATTTATAGGAGTTGAAAATCGATCTCTTTTGCACTTCGACAAAACCGGGAGATAGCCACATATCCGTGAAATAGCCTGACAGTGTAGGCTGAATTCAGTGTTACAGGGGCATAAAATTGAGATCGAATAACTGTCATAATATTTTCGATATACATTTTCTTTTCTAAACGCCAAATGCCATTGTTATCTTATCGCGTCGAATTATTTGTTTTGCACAACATGAGTCGTTCGTAACATATATGAAAAGTGCATCGCAGTTGCTTTTCCAATGATTGTCCAATGACGTTGAAAAGAAAGATTTCTTTTCCCAGGGACCGGAAACTGGAAAGCTTCCGGTGGCGTCCGAGGCTTTCTTAATGCCCTCGACTTTTCCTCATAACTTCTCGGAGCAAAACAGCCATACTCATAAATGATCATAATCCACAGGCATAGCTGGAGATCAATTCATCCTAGCTGTAAAAAATTAAATAACACTTAAACAATGCAACAACATGCATCTATTGTCGCCTGCGTACAGCTAGTTAACGCGCGAATTTTTGTAATTGCATGCCTATATATTTTGGGAGTACGGACAGGAAATAAAAACACGATGAAAAAAATGTTTTACCTATTTTTTATACGGTACGTCTATTTGAAAATGTCGATTTTCCAGCTTTTTTCACAGGTTCGAAAAAAATTCGCCCAGATTCAGGCGAATACTTTTGCTTCATTTTTCCATAACAAACATAAAGGAAACTGATTCGTTGGTCCAGTGGTTAGATGCTTGTTACGTCCCGTCTCACGCGTCCTTTCCTTTTTAATTTATATCTTTAGGAACGACGCTTCTGTGCGATGCCCCTTGCAAGTCCACGCGAGTGCGAACGGATGTGCACGGTCAGGTTTCGCTGACCAGGGATTGCCTGATCGCAAAATCCGCCGATCGGGCATTCTGTCGCTTAGGAGGTTTTTTCGTCGGACTCCGGGAGCGGGCGAATATTTTCTGGGAGAATCGACGAAAACTCCCATCGAGCCGAAGGCGATTTACCCTACCTCGTTTCGATGACGGTGGAATCGAATCAGTTCCGATCTGTCCACGGTTCGCTCCTAGAGATGGGTAAAAACTCCTGATTATAGCAGCACTCTCGACAGTGTAGTAAGTCCAGGCTCATCACTCGGCCGACCCACACAGAGGCATCAGTCTATGTTTGGGTTCATTATTCAAATACCTTATTCTCATTATTTTCGTTATTTACACTATTTTATCTCCGGAGCGAGATAGGGTGCGAGCGAGATTAAGGAAGAGTGAGTACAACGCGGGGCAATTGTCCCCTTGTTAGAGAGCGGGAGAGATCGTGTGAAGAAACCGCGGGGAAGTTTCCCCCACAATGCACAACGCGAGTACTGTAAGTAACCGTAATAAATTATAAGACTTATAAATTATTTGTTACCCCCCACAATTTTCAATAATTATTTATTAATTTATTTCTGGTCACAACGGAAAAACCCTTCTCCCAAGTAATACTCATGAAGAGTACCGTATGTCCTGTAAGTCCACACGTCCTATCTGGGCCCGTTCCCGTCAAGACGGAGAGGGATTCAGGGCCCGAGCCAATAAACAAAAACAAAAGCAAAAAGGCACTTCCGGCCGTAACATAGACGTAGTCAAATAATTATGGGGTTTCAGGGAAAAAAGCCGAGAGGGTAAAGAATTGTATAGGTTTACACAGGAGCGGGCAGAATTTTCTTCACAATTAACTTTTTAAAATGATTTTTTACATTTTTTGGCCGAGTCTCTGATGAGTAGAGGAGCAAGTTACGTGGAATGCAAATTATGGGATGTAGAAGAATCAATCAAGAAAGAACAGTTGCTTACTTCTATATTTTTAACGGGTAATATCCATCAAATGCTAAAAAAAACAAGGCTTTTTTCATTATTTTTTTTTAAAGGAAATTTGAGATGAAAGGTATATGAATAATATATCATTGGATTAAGCAACTCTTGGAGAATAGAAAAAAATGTTATTGTTATTTTTTTTACAAAATGGCGGCCGCGCCGCGATTGCCGTGAACCGCTTTTTTAAAAAAGTTCTTCCGCGGCGAGCAGTAGAAGTCGTGCCCAACTCCACCTATAACAAAGAAAAAAAATTGTATTATCTACATGAGTGTCGCCAGTGAAGTACACATGATTATATTTTTACAATTTTTTTTTGCAAGATGGCGACGGTTTGAAAAAAAATTTTTTTTTCGCCAAAAAAATCGACTTTAATTGTTTATAACTTTTTTTGTTGTTAATCAATCGCTAAAATCGTGTGTACTTCACTAGATAATCTAATGAAGAAGCTACAGTTAAAATTTCAAGTCAATCGGATGTAAACTTTTTCAGTTCTACTGCTCGCCGATTTTGAAAAAAATGCGATAACTCTTAAGAATCGCAATAATATAGTCCTTAATAATTTTTTCACCTTTAGTTAGCTATACCTGCGCCGTAAAGTTGGCCTTCCCGGGCCTTATTTTCCTCTTCTTCCTTTTTGTTGTCCGATGTCAGGCTGCGCCTAGCCTCTTTCGCTATATCTGACATACGATTCTCAGCTGCTTTGATGCGATTGGCGTCCGATCCCATGCAAAACTCGTACATGTTCGGTCCAACGGTTAACCCAAAAGCATCGTAAACGACAAACAGACCCGACAAGCCTTCGTTGAAGGTAATAACGGCTACATCAGTCGCGATATCAACTATAGTCTTACCGCTAGACATCGTTTTTGGAGCAATTGACCAAATTTGATGCAGCGACCTCTATATTTCAAATTCAAAACACGATATCGACCATAGATACCTTCTACTAATTTACAAAGCCACGAAATTAAAAACAAAACGAGCATCGCTAAAATAAGCGAAAAGTGTGATTTTGGAGCATAAAAGTTGTTCGGTAAAAATTGATTTAAACGAATTTTGAGTTTAGATCAGTACTTAGGCGTTATAGATTTCGATTCTAGGATAGTTTTCGCATGATTTAAGCCAATAAAAATAAAATGGAAAAGAAAAAAAATTTGGTGGATATTACCCCTTAATCAGTTACAATGATTTCTGATCATTCTCCAAGTTCTACACGAACGAATTGGTAAATTTTTTTTTTTAATTCTGAAAAAATAGTGGAATTTTTGAAAATAATTTTTTTTAGAAAAATAAAGCCCGAAATCAATAACCGTTTTCACAGTAACACAAATAATTCAAACCCTTCTTTACTTTGTTGTTAGTTTTTGTGAATGGACCCGCTTCCGCTACTTATATTTCCCGCCTCGTTCTCGAGATTATAAATATGTAGTGACTCTGGAGTCCACCAGATAGCCACAACGTACAGAGTCCTATACCAAAAAATGTAGAGTGGGGGCCATGGGCCCCGCTCCTAGCGCCACTTCCGCCGCTACCTCATATTATTTCGTTGTGCGTCAGAAGCAACTTCGTACAGAGTTTTTCAGGTTATTATTCAGGGTGTTTTTAGTAGAAAAAGTTTTCAGACATGTCGAAAAGGAAAAGTAATGTGCTTAGTGAGATCGAGGAGACGGTTCGTCACGATTCATTTTAAACCTCAAGAAATTAAATGTATTCATTGAAGCTCCACATTTCAAGTTAGAGGACATCCGAACGGCAACAAAGTTAATTTTTCCGGGAGTACACATGTGTACAATAGATCTGCAAGATGCATATTATGGGGTTTCAATAGAAATTGAAAGCAGAAAACTTTTGAGATTTGAATTTGAAGGGCAGCTTTTTCAGTTTACTTGTCTCCCGTTCGGGTTATCAATGGCTCCCTTTATTTTCACTAAAATTATGAAACCAGTAATTCGCCATTTGAGATCGAGAGGTTGTTCCTCAGTTATTTACCTCGATGATATTTTCTGCATAGAGGAAAATGCAGAGAAATGCGAAGAAAATGTTCGCGAAACCAGAAAAATATTGGAACATTTGGGATTTCTTATTAACGGAAAGAAAAGCAATAAGAAATCTTCGACTAGAAGTAAATTTTTAGGTTTTATTATAAATCCGGAACGATTCTCTATCGAATTGACTAAGGAAAAGAGAAAAAGATTGTCAAAATCAGTAAAAGATTTTCAGGTGTCAAAGCAGTGTTCTATAAGAGAATTCTCAGAAGTAATAGGAAAACTTGTAGCTGCTTGTCTAGCGATAGAGTATGCGTGGCTTTACACGAAGAAAATGGAAAGGAAAAAAGCTTTGGCTTTATCATAAAACCAAGAAAATTACAATTCAAAGATGAAAATTCCCAAATCGATTGCTCCTGACCTACAGTGGTGGATAGAACATTTAGAGAAAGGTTATAGCACCATAAAGTCAGGCAATTTTGAAACAACCATTTTTACCGACGCCTCAGATACAGGTTGGGGAGCAGTCGAGGGCCATAAAAAGATTTTCGGTTTCTGGTCCGCGAGCCAAAAGAATTGGCATATTAATTACAAAGAGTTATTTACAATATATTTAGGCCTCCAAGATTTAGCAAATAATAGACGTGACTGCCAAATCCTCCTTCGCATTGATAATACAACCGCGATTGCGTATATCAATAAGATGGGAGGAACAAGATATCAAAAATATAACACACTAGCACGAAAAATTTGGCAATGGGCGGAGGCGAGAAACATTTTTCTTCAGGCTTCATATATTCCATCCGAAAAGAACATTGAGGCAGACAAATTATCTAGGCAAGAGAATATCGATAGGGAATGGGCTCTTAATCCCGAGGTATTTGCTGAGATTGTTAAATTTTTTAGTTGCCCCGAAATAGATTTATTTGCATCAAGCCAGAACAATTAATGTGACATTTTTTGCACCTGGTTCCCGAAGCGTGGTGCGACAATCATCGATGCATTTGTCAATCGATTGGTCAAAGTTGAATTTTTACGCTTTCCCACCTTTTTCAGTTATTCGTAAAGTGTTAACAAAAATTAAAAGAGTCAGAGCAGAGGGCATTGTGGTGGTGCCCGATTGGTCGAACCAAGCTTGGTTTCCGTTACTAAAGTCCCTCTGTATTGGAGAATAAATAGTATTTGATCCATATCCTGATTTATTATATTTTCCGTGTAGGTCAATCGTACATCCCAGGGCCAAGAATCTTGCTTTAATAGCAACAAGAGTATCAGGAAGGCATTCAGACGACAGAAGGTTTCAATCGAGGCTTTGAATATTGTTTTGGCGTCCTTATCAACTGCAACGTTAAGACAATACAAATCTGCTTTAAAGCAGTGGTGGAATTTTTGTGATGAGGAAGGGAAGGATTTTTTCGAGCCGAATGAGAAGAGCTTGTTGCTTTTCGTAACTAAGAAATTCAAAGAAAGTGTATCTTACGGCTCGTTAAATTGTTTCAGCTCGGCAATATCCTTAATCTCGTCGGAAAAAATTGGGGAATAGACCCATTATTACACGCTTTCTTAAAGGTGTTTATAAGTTAAAGCCTTCAATGCCAAAATATACGGTCACATGGGATGTTGCTATTGTCTTAGATTATCTAGCAAAACTTCATCCGATAGGAGATTTATCGTTAGAAGGTCTTACCAAAAAAACGGTCATGCTCTTAGCCCTTTCGACAGCACATAGGACGCAGACTCTCGCCAGCATTGAGATTAATAATATAAGAGAATGGGTGAGACGACTAGAAATAATAATTACAAAAGTAATAAAAACATCAGGCCCGAGAAGGAGTCAGCCGGTGTTAATAATTCCGGAATTCAAGGAAAGATCGGAACTATGTGTAGCTCCAGCGGTTCGAATGTATTTAAGGAAGACCGCGGATTATAGAGGAGCGGAAACGAACTTGTTTTTAGCCACTAGGAGACCTCACAAAAAAGTAGGATCTGAAATCATTAGTAAATGGATTAAGCAAGTTATGAGGAAAAGTGGAATCGATACCACGATTTTTACGGCTCATTCGACTCGACATGCTTCGACGTCGAAAGCTTATGAAAAAGGCGTGTCCTTAGACACAATTAGAAAGGCTGCAGGCTGGTCAGAAAGATCAAAGGTATTTGCAAAAAATTATAATTGTCCCATCCAAGATAAACCAGTCTCTTTCGCAAATTTAATTTTTTATATCACTTCGTAATAAATAATAGTTATTATAAAAAAATAAAAAAAAGAGGGATATTCTTCCATGTGTGTATATGTTACACTGCGTTAATTATAAGATACCTTATGTTAACTTACTATTACATTTTATGTTTACTTATTAAATAAATACCAAGGTTCCTCGAAATAGGAGAAAAACTCCCGTTTTCACATATTTGCGGATTGTTGTTTGCTCTAAACAACTACATATTTATAATCTCTTCGAACGAGGCTGTACATATAATTTCGATCGAACGTCGCCCGCCTTCGGCGGGCTCGTTTGATCGATCAATTCTTCTTGCCGGGATTTCGCAGTAGATGGGGACATGACATTTTCTTTTGACACATCTATATGAAGATTCTGTTTTTCTTTCTTTAGGAAAATAATCCAAAAGAGATTGCTGATTCGTCCGGTTCATAATCTTTTTAACTCGTTTGACGTATGGCCCCCGAAACTTTCACTGTTTCGACTTCGCGACACGAGGCAATAAATCAGATTGGCTTAGCCCTATCGAACGGATACTGAAGGGCGAAAAAAGGGCACACCCCACTCCATCGTATACCCGCACTTTGTTGCCATAAGTTTGTTCGCGCTAGCTACTCTTTTTACACTTCCATTTAACTCTGTAACACACAGAACGTGTGAAAAGGTTAGAAAAATGTAGCTAAAACAAATAAAGCATATGGAAAGTATAAGAAATAAAGTGACTAATATTTTGTGACCGAAAACTCTCTTTTTGAAATGTCGTTTCAAACTTGCATTATCCTTTTTATATTCAGTAGCGAAATTCCCATCATATGAATAATTGTCAATTGTCTAGCAGTGTTTATCATAATCTTTCAAAGTTAGCAAAAACCGGTTATTAGCCTAAGTTTAAGTTTTTGACGTATTACCAATGGGATATATTCCCTTCTATTATTTGTTTGGATACACTTTCGAATTTTGACCAATTTCGTATGACCGTCAAATTAAATTCAGTATAAAGGAGAACCGGAAAATCCTCTTATTGGGAACGGTAACTCAAAATTTCTCAACAAAAATGGTTTCCCCAAATCTGAAACGGTTAAACTGCACAAGATCAATTCCGCCGATCTACCGATAAATGAGCTGAAGTTGCCGGCAATAACTCACACGTTGAATTCGCGTGGGTAGCGCTTTTTTCGTGCGAATTCGACAAAAGCGCGAAAGGGTGCGATTCTACGACGTTCATGTCACAGTATCTATTTTTGTATACAAAATATCTACTATACCGATGTTGAAATAAAAATTCAATGTTTTGTAATTACATGGTTTAATTAATTAAACAGTTTTCACGAAATGTGTTTTTCCATATGTTCAATGGATATAATTCTTTGTCGGAATGAAGATGACTTACGCCACTTCCACCGATGGTAAGACATTTCTTGATGAATTACATATTTTCTTAACTCTACAAAACTTCTATGTCTTTTTAAACACCTACCACGTATAATAGGTGTAGTAAAAAGAAATACATTATTTTCTGGAGTCAACGAATCACAAAACTCTCGCAAAAGTTTGTTCATTACGAAGTCTCTAACGCCATCTAGAGTAACCCAATCGGACTTTTACAGTGCGAGATACAGATCACTAAAGCCATCTAGAAAGAAAACCATGAAAAATCATGGTTTTATTTTTACTGCACCTAATATTATTGCTTCGTCCATAGATTTTTGGCTTTTGTATTAAAGATCTCCAACAATATTATTTCGCGTGTAAATATATTTCAAAATTTCATACATCGAACAGCGGCATTCTATTGATTTATAAATAGCCACGGTTATAACAGAATAATTTTCATCGCAGATATAAGATATGTTGATTGACGGGTAAGATAGCAATGATAGTAATAACATGATAAAACAATATCAATAAGGAAAAGGGAAGAAATTCCCCAATCCACTACAGTAATGAAATAATTATTAATTGATAATATGTACTAGTAATAATTGTGTAGTTTAAATGTATACTTTTATTTCTTCACAGATACGGATAAAAATATTTGTTGATTAAACAATAGTATTTTCAGAACTTAATTATAGAGGAATAAATTGCTTGATTATTAAATCGCTTGTACATCGGTATCTATGTATATAAATAAATGTATGGACCAATTTTCATAAAAAATATTAAAAATTAAGTAGATTATAGGTATTCTCGTCAAGAACCTTTGTACTTGCAGTACTCGGCAGTGTGCTTTATTGTTGACTTCCGGTTGGAGTGAACCTAAGTGCAAGCCAATCTGTTTATCGTTACATGTAGAACAATTATGTACAAAATTTGGACATACATACTTTTGAGAAAAACGAGTTTGAACTTTCTTCTAGCATTTACCGCGAAGGTAATCAATACTTTGTCTGCGATTCCTGCGATTCCTACACTATATGTTATAGGTTCGTTGTCAATTCGAGTTGCAATAAGCGGCATTCAATTTTTGAAGATGTTCACATAATTTTAACGTCTTCAACTAAGGGAATTGAAGGGTTTTCAAGAATTCGGCGAACCAAGTAGGGTAAGTACTAAACGTCGGCCCCTAACGGATTTTCTAACTTTGGATCGCTTGGGCTCCATCAGTTTGCAACGAAAATATAGCTTGTGATGCGGTTTTGGACAGATTAAAAAATCTATTTTATGTTTATAGGCATAAGTTTGACTTTTATACCAAAAGAAAAAAGTATTAAGGTTTATAGGCGTCGAGAACGAAAAAACCCTCAAGTCGGCCGTTTACGGCCCAATGATCGGTCGTTTTTTGCCCAAATATCGGTCGGGTATAGGGTGTTTTAAATGAAGACAAAGATTTTCAATATTGTCAACTAAAACATCCAAACTTAACCTCTTTTTAATATTAATAAATAAATTATAATAAGTTTGATAAATAGTTTGAAAATGACTACCCAGTACCTACACAATCCATGAAAAAATACAAAAGTAATCAGCCTGTACCTATTGTAGCGCTCGATTTTGAGGTTGGCCCACATTACCATCTTTAATATTTCTAAAGTCGGCTCCTGTTTCGTGAACCTTATTTCTCGAGATTCAACTAATACCACCCCGGCCGGAATTTGGTGATTAAACGTAAAATAAATTTAATAACGTGTATGCTTTGTAATTTTTACTACTAAGCCAATGGAATTGGTAGTATTGGAATTTATAAAACCGACTGCATTTACTTTATGTCGGCCTCGGCCGAGATTCCGGTTTTAAGTCGAAACCGGTTTCCTAATGGCGGCCCCCGATTTTTCCCTTAAACTAATACGCAAAACGTTGAAAAAACTATCTCAAAATATAGTAAAAATACTATTTCAGTCATAACAAAGCTTAAAACAACAAAAAGAAACCTCTTATAGTTGTAATATCAATCCCCGAAGCGTGGGTATTCACAGCAAGTAAGCCATTTGAACTACAAAGTTGACGGTTTAACGGCGTCATCGCTACTGATGCTCAGTGTGTGAAGAGCAAGTGGCGTAATCGGATAGTAACAGTTTGTACTTAAAGAGTATGAACTAAGGTTGCAATTCGAGTGGTAAAATTGCCACTTAATTACCTTTTGAACGAACGCAAGCTGAAAATGTGCAGACGTCCGAAGATTGGGGGGGGGGGGGGCACGTATGGCGTATTTACCCTAGTTGTAAAAAAATCTTTTTGAATAAATAGTGACCGAGATAGTGAGACTTCAAAATAAACTGTTTTCGCTGCTCAATATATCCGTACTTAATGTAACATCCGTGTTTTCGATAACTTGAAAAAATTGTACATAACAACGAAAATGTATCCCTAGACACCATGTACATGTTGTATAGCTTTCGGAAAATCTTTTTTTATTGTAGAATTACAATTTCAATCGAAAACAATAATTTAAAAAAATGTTTCGTTTCTAATCTCCATAATTTTATCAAGCTTATTTATACCCGACATTTAAAATACAATGTTGATTGTGATTCTAACGTTCTCCACTGCTGTTACAGATCATTCTTACCGTGTTTATTATCTTAATCTCGTTAAGTCGGAGCCAGGAAAAGTTTTCTTCCCAACACTTGCGAAGAGTAATACTTTCCACGAACACAACGTTCGATCTCGTTTTTCGTCAGTAAATTCTTGATAGAGAACTACCATCGACGCGAGAGGTCGCAAAAAAATTTATTCTCAAAAAAGAAACTATACAGGTGGTACTTTTTTGGATATTAGAGGAGATTTACTAGAAATATAAATGCAAAGACAAAATATCAAAGAGAAATAAATTTCAATATGATGTCAACTCACAGTTTTCAACGTCAACATTCATATAGATGACGATGAAATGAGAACCTGTAGGCGAGGAAAAGAAAAAGAAAACGACGAAAATGATCGACAATCAGATAATGTGGACTTTAATAAGCCGGAGGTAAAATTCATTTCAAAGAGTTTTTCATCAGTATTCATATTCTTATCGAATTTATCCTGGAAACAAGTATGGTTGAAAATATCATTTAATTATTTCTTACTACCGAGACACCGAATTACTTATGAGAGTGGAAAAATTGCACATTTACATTTATAGTCTTGAAGGCTCGTTATATTCTGAGTTTTTTCATAAATAACGTTAATCGCTAAAATTCTTCGAGATTATCCTGAGCGTATCCATTGAACTGTTTGGAAACCTTATTTTCTTCAATGAAAAAACTTGAAAGTCTGTATGCGTCATCGTGCACACAATGAATAAGAGTATGCGTGACGTACTTAGTGCGAACTTCCTACCTCATTTCCAAAGACATCGCATTTTTCGTTTACCTTCACCCGATGACTAAGACTATTTCTTGGCCCCCCAGTATGTTTCAACTGCAGTAATGCAAACTTTCGCCATCCGTTCTTGAGTTCTGCTCTTAAGCTGGCGAAAATAAATGTCGGCTTTTTACGTAGGGTCGGAACGATTATGACAGATTTTAATCTTTTGGGATTAAAAGGGAGGAAAAATGAAAGGAAATGGGAAGGTAGGCGACCAGTAAGCTCGGTTTTCGACATGGGAATAGCATACACATATACACCAACGTGCCTATGCTTTGCTCATGGTTCGTAGATGAAAAAAAAAAATTATAAAATTAGCACGGCGTAGGAAAGAAATGTTTATTAGAATTCCATAAAAAACAATTAAACAGTATGAAACAGTGAAGTATTTTTCAATTTTACGATGGTTTTTATATGTTTCGATGTTTTGAATACGTTTTGTTTTTAATAACTGTTACAGTTTCATATGCTTTTGTATATTAGCTATCTCTAAATTTAAATTATATCCATTGCAAACAGCCCCGCTTAATTCTATTTACGTATTGAAAATAGCCGATAGGCTTATAAATCATTTTACAAAATATGGAAAAGAAATAAATATTACATTACTTAGGCCTCTCATCCATTCCAATTTCCTCTTTGTCTTTATCTTTGTTATTAAGAATTGCTCGTTATCTGTAAGCTTCTGATGATTTGCCTGCTGATCTGTATCCGCCGTAAACGTTTATGAAATATCTTCTCCGTTTATTCATATCATTGTTCATTATACTTGTAATTAAACACATGGTGTGATATGATCAATAGTTTCAATCGTATAGCCCAAGGTAAGCTATCTTTCTGTAGAAGATTAATCAAAATCGATTCAATAGTTATCGAGCTCAACGTACGGAGGAAATTCGAAAAATGATGTTTGTTACTTGTGTTAGTTAATATAAACAGTTCACAGATCAATACCCCCGCTCATGCGTTGACTTGATGACCCATGTAAGGCCCAGCGCCTAATAAAGCCCACGTTTTAAATATCCAAAACTACAAAGTCTAACGAATTGAGCTCTCATCGTTGAGTATCCAACGTTAAATGGCTGCAATTGCCATAGCAACCACCGCGCTGTGGCAAACCCAAACAATTTTGCAGTTGATAGAAGACAGCGCTTGCAATGGCACGTAGGCGTTTCTTAAATTTCAACGTACCAGAACTTTTAAAAATAAAAAATAAAATTATTAGGAAATAGACGCTTTTTTAAAAGAAGCTTATAGTTAATAGCAAACATTGTTTTCTGAACCAAAATGATTATTAATACGTTGATTATATAATTAATGATTAAATAAACAGTTTTGTTTTATTTAAACATTCATAGTTTTTTGTGTACTTAAAAACAAATAAGGTGTGCCTTACATGAGTCAGGTACCTTACTAGAAACGTTATATTTAGGTACCCTTGTTTCTTTTGTCCCCATTTCATGGTCGCAGACGAATTTCCTCTCCGTGCTGCATTCGTGATGGCGTTTTTGCCATCGGCATAAGAAAGCTAGAGAAAACCGGTATGCCAATACCTACAGCCGGCTCTAGATTCAGTGCCCTGCTCTGTATTATTTTTCTCCCTGCCCGTATTTATTTTTCTCCAAGACCACGACGCTGAGATTCGAACTCGCGACTTCCCGATGATCTGGTTTCATTCCAATCAGCATAAACAGGGCTTCTATTCAAAGAGACCAGCATGTTGCCCATTTTCATGGACATTCTTTGAACTACCAAGTATACTACCTTAAAATACGTCCCAAATTTGTGATACTTTGTCGTCGCCAAAAATGATTAAAAACAGAAAAATAGTATTTGAATTCTATTTTTTTCGGAATGGATCTACAATGTTTCGTACACAAGTTGTGCGACATAAAATCATCTACAAAATAAGTCAGTTCAACCATTATCTGTAATTGTTAGTTTAACCGTAGATTGCCAATGAACAACGGATTTTTATTGTATTCAATTCAACGAATTGAATTTGTATCATTTATTATTTGTACTCCGATCATACCTACGTACGTTATATTTTAGACTATGCGCTTAAGAACAGTACCCACATTATGACGTTCTGTTCTGCATGGTCATAGCGCATAGTCATTCGGAGTAACCGCGCGCTGTGGGTAATAATGGACACCTTCTTTATATCTGAATAACCCGAGGGTGGATAGTTTACCACACCAAGTTACACGAGTCCAACAAAAAAAAAAGGTGTCTCCCTCTGATTTAGAATAGATTTCGTACGTTCGAAAAATGGGTGACGGGTACTTTTTTAGATCCGCCGATTTATAGATAACGTGTAAGAGTTCGACTAATTATACACTAATGGACAAAATTAAAGGGTCAGAAATAATTTTGGAATTTCCCTGTGATGTTTGACAGAATGTATTTCAGTAAAAATATGGTCGAACTTCGAAGTAAAAAAAATAATTTTAAGCTCCAACATTTTAGTTTCCACATCTTTTAGTTAACATTTATTAGGTGCTACTGTCTTCGCGCAATTCGAAAAAAATATTAAGAAAACATTTTTTTTCCAAATTCGTTCATTATCTTTCTGAGTCTACTGATTTTTTTCATTACTACGCCATTATATGGATTAGATAGCCTGTTTATTTCGGTTTGATTTCCTTTTTTTCTAAACCTCGATATGGCCATTTGTCACTAAGATATCTAACTTTTAATGAGAAAGCATCTGTTCGTATTCAAGCATCGATATCTCAGTATCGATATATATATGATATACAGTATCCTGAAAGCAAAGAGGTAGTTCCAACGATTTCATTCTGGTAATATAGACTTCGAAGATGAGGCACAGTCTGGTAGACGAATCGTCGAAATTATCGATAAAATCATGGAAATCGTAGCGTCGGACCAACATTTGAACACGTATTCTGTTGTCCATGGACTAAACATTAGCCAGGAATCCAGTTTGAACTATTTGCATACGGCTGATCTCAACACGTAACTGGATGTTTCAGCGCCACATGAATTGATGCAAAAGAACCTTTTGGCCCGAACTGATACTTGCGATTCTTTGCTGAAACGTAATGAAATCGACCTATTGTTCAAGCGGACGATGACTGATGAAGAAAAATTGGCCACATATGAGAAAAACAGCTGACAAAGATCGTAGGCCAATCAGGGTGAGCCGGCCCCAACAATCACGAAGCCGAGATTAAGGGCTAAGAAGATTTTACTGTGTGTTTGGTGCGATTGGAAGGGAATCATCTACTTTGAGCTGCTCCTATCGAGCCAAGCACTCAATTCGGACATCGACTGTCAACAACTGACCAGATTGAAGCAGGCAATCGACCAGAAGCGGCCAGAATTGGTCATTTGGAAGGGTAGATGTTCCATCAAGACAACTCCAGGCCACACACACCTTTAACAACGCGTCAGAAGCTCCGAGAGCTTGAATGCGAGGTTCTGTCGCACCCGCCGTACAGTCCAGACCTAGCACCAAAAGATTAGCACCTTTTCAAGCATTTGCAACATTTGCTTGATAATATAAAACTGGCCTAAAGAGAGGCTTGGAAGAATGTGCTGGTCCACTTTTTACCTATAGAGACGAGGATTTCTTCAATCAGGCAATCATAAAATTACCTTATAACCCTACAATGCATGATTTTTTAAATCTGTTGGGAAAAAAAATATTATGTGCTATTTTAGGCCTAGATATCGTAAAAAATAGTAAAAAATAATTTTTTAGTTAAAAATTTGTTATTAAAAATTAAAAGTTCCACATCGAGAACGTTGATAAAAATCACTTTATCAACATCAAAATACAAACTAATTGGAAAAATACACTTACCTCATAATAGTTGACAGTCCAACAAGAATGTAGAAATTTTTTTCTATTTCAAAATACAAAATAAGTCAATTTTATAAAATTTCAAACTTCGACAAGTACAGAGTTTGGTGAAAAGACCGACGAATGCTCGCACCAAAACTTAATTTTGTCTTCCTCTAACGACATCTACCTAAAATTATATGAACTAGGACATGAATAATTGCATCTAGTTTCCTCGTATTCTCAAAAGATGTTGCTACTCGTTACGAATTCGGAGTGAGATTAGATTTTGTTAGTTGTGCCACATGCGGCACAATATGCAATGTACGGTTAAATATAGACGAAACTTATCGAACAAGACGACGCATGTTTGATAAAAATCGGATAATCTTATTTATGTTAATTTCATCGTCGAAATACAACGAAAAAAGCGCTCGAAATTTTTTTACTTAATCTAATATGACGTAAACTAGCTCTCTTAGTCTACTATATATTTGTACACCACAGATCTATCGTAGGTATTTTTGAAAATCAATATGACAGCCGTTAGCAGCTTTTGCATCTGTTATTACAATATCTACGAGGGGTGCCCCAAAAAAACGGGAACTTCGTCATAACTTTTTCACTTGTTAATATTTATACACCAAATTTTGATTACTATCAAAGTATTCTCCCTTGACCACAAGGCGCATCTGCAAACGACCCTTCCACTGTTGAAAACATTTTTTTAATTCACTTATCGGGATGCTCTTTAGGCCTTTCAGCGACTTTTGTTTTACCTCTTCCACAGTCGCAAAACGCTTTCCTCCCATGTCCCTTTTGAGGCTGGGGATCAAAAAGACATCACAGGTAAGTCCAATCTGGCGAGTACGGGGGAGAGGAGGCGTGGACAATTTGTGTCATGCCGTTTTTGGTCAAAAACTACTTTACGGAAAGAACAGTATGGGCCGGCGCCTTGTCATGATGGAAGAACCAGTCGCTTGTACCCTTTCCAAATCCTCCATGTAGACCTTCTGGTTAACAGTTTGCCCCGAGGGAACGAACGCCACGTGCACAAAACCTCTGCAATCGAACACACAATTGAGTATTTTCTTAATATTTGACTTCACTTGGCGAGTTGTTTGGGACGCGGAGAGCCGAGTTTTTTTCCACTGGCTTTATTGCGGCTTTGTTTCGGGGTTGTATCCATAACACCGCGACTCATCACAAGTAATCACTTGGAAAAAAAATCAGAGTCCTCTTTGAGCTGATTATGAAGATCGAAACATGCCTGAAGTCAACGCTCCCTTTGCTCGCCTGTGAGAAGGCGAGAGACAAATTTGGCTGCAACTCTTCTCATGTGAACAGCACCGGATTAAATCCTCTGAATTGAACTTCTTGACATTCCAAACATCTCATAGGGTTGATGAATGAATCGGCGACGGTTTTCACGAACGAGAGCACCGGTTTCGCCAACGTTTTTGTCACTTCTTGACGTTGAGGGGTGCCCTGAATAGGGTTGCTCTTCAATTAATATTTATTAATTTTTCATACGTGAAAACCACTCGTAGACTCAGTTTTCACTTAGGCCAGCATCCTCATAAGCAGTCTTAAACCTTACAATTGTTTTCGCGGTCGATTTCCCCAACGGGAAACAAAATTTCACAGTCATGTGTTGCTTTCGACAATCGGCTATCACGTTTTCGGCGAAATGGAAAAAGTTGTTTCACTAAAAAAGTTCCCACGGACGAACCGATGCACACGTAGCGGCAGAACTTCGCACACTAATTCAGCAGACGTGTCCCTAACGGACACCTGGTTGGAGAATGCGATTCTTCACTCACCCTCCCCGCCGCAACCCGATTTCCGTTCCTTTTGGGTCCCCCCTCGTACTTATGAAGTTAATATGATGCCTTGATAGATAATATGAAAAAAAGTCATTATAAATTATTTCGCGGACCGAAAAATATAAGTACGTCGAATTTATGAAAACGGTGTCTTTAAAACATTTACTAGTAAACTTTTTAAAAATGTGCATAACTTGTTGCGGAATACACCGAAGGAAACGCGCGTGACACTTCTGCTTTATCTAATTGATTCAGTTCCACAAACGTATAAGGAAAGACGAAATATCACAAAAACTCGAAAATATATGTAAGTTAATGACGTTAATTCTTCGAAGTAGTCCGAGGAATAAATGCCCTTGGAATCAAGCACTTGATGATATATTCTTTTCCGTATATAGGTTAATGTTTCTATCATGCATTTGACGTCTGATTACTCCCCCATTGCCGCGGTGTCCGCTTTCAACACCAGTGTTTTACTACCGTTCACTGTGTACGCTGCAATCCGCTACATCCCCACTTCCCGAAAATGAATAATGCTGAATTTCTCTATGCGGCCAATTGTTACACCTCATTAACGATAAATATTCCAGACAGCCAAATACCGAGGATTCGTTTGAAATGGAAATGGCATGCAATCTTGAACGGGGCGATTATACCCCGTAGATTTTTTCCTATCGTTTACCACGAATGTTTTTCTACCTGATAACGTTCTATTACTGCGAGACCATACAACAGAATATAGGGAATAGCCCTACGGCGACATCACCGTATTGCTAATGTGCACGACTAATCTACCGAATGAGGAAACAGATACATAGAAGAAGTCTCTCTACAAATCGGGGACAGTACAAATTATGTGATACCGATGTTAGGTATTTTAATATGTGAAATCAATAATCACAACACTTTGACGCTTTTCTTTTACTCCTATTAATTCTCCTTCCTTTTATTACAAGTGCCAATGTAAATATTTAATTCCCACTTTTGTATTACCATCGGACATATATATGGGGCATTCCATGCCGATTGACCTGGGTTTGACACGTCACCTCTTCGGTTTGACCGGCGATTTTTTTGTTTATAAAAAACATCGTGACGTCAACTCGTTCTGAAAAAATCTAACAAAATTCTCGAGTGCCTTCTAAAGATAGTACAATAAGATAAAAAATCGCGGGTCAAATCGGAGAGGTGACGGGTCAAAACCAGGTCGAATCGGCATGGAATGCTCCGTACACAAGGTTTATTTTTAAAAAAATTAGGTGACGTCTCCAATGCCTCATGCTTCAGCCATCGTATGCACCATTTTATCCCCTGAGACTTTTTTTCTGTTCCCAAAACTGAAAAGGCGGAAGGCACCACGGAGATTTTCCACGACAGAAGAGATAATGACCGCATAGCTGGAAAAGCTCGAGGACATACCACAAAGTGTTTATTATCAGAAGTGCTTCGAGAATTGGAAAAAGTGCTGGAATAATGATATTTTATCTTAGAGGAATTACTTTGGAGAGGATAAATTACATATTGATCGATAAATAAATATTTTTCGAATAATAAAAAGTCACTTTATTTTTTTTAACAAGCCTCGTACAATTCGCCAATATTTATGTCCGAGATTCTGCAGTATCTTGAATTTTTTCCTCTCTGAATGCAAGCCATCTTTTTCCCATCATCAATGTATTTCACCTCGCTTGTTACATTTACCAGGCGTGTAATAAGAGCTTCGGCACGTTTCCGTTTTTCACTTGTATGCTCTCTGTCGACGATTATTCTAGTTCTATCGTTTCTTCGAAATTTCAGAATACCCGTCCCACATTGGGATAGTAGCAATTGTATCCTTCCGACATATCCTAAAGACATCTTACGGGTCCTTGGAGCCCTATTCACATTGTTTATTCAGCCGTGTTACTTACCCTATTCATCCCTATATGCCCTATTCTTCATATACATAGATTTTATATTCTTCGTGTCTAATAGAGAAACCGTGTTCTTGTTTTGGCTGAAATATTTAATTTCGTGATTAACCGAATAGTATTCTTGGCTTGAAAAACTATCCGTATCTTATTTTTAATGAAAAGTATTTCCACATTGTGTAACTTTTGCTTACGTTCCGCAAATAGATACCTTGATGTACTTTAAATTGGCAAAAATATGATATTCTATTTCTACTATTATTTTGGTTATAGTATATGATGAGAGCATAGAGGAGAGCTGTCCTGTTCTCCATGTAAGTTCTACTTGTTTTATATTAGGTGTAGTAAAAATAAATCCACAACTTTTCCAATCGATGGCTTGGAAAAATCATGAATTTATTTTTACTACGGCAAATTTTATATTTCATATTATATAATAGGCAAACTTACCAAAAATGTGCAGACAAACACACACGCATGCCCGCATGAACGAATTCGCGCACTAATAATGCCATAAAATGTTTAATAATATAAATAAATTTCAATTTGTATCCAGGCGACACATGAACTTAAATCGGTATCTATTACAACCTCATGATTTACGTACTCGTCATAGTCGATTACAGTTCAAACGTTGGCCTTAACATCGATATCGATCTTGATAGCATATCTTTATTTGCCAACATCGACAGGGCATTCGCAGACTTCCAACGTTTTTGTAATATCACAATAAAAGCTCTTAAGTTATCCGACCATAATCAACGGAAAGGTAAATAAATTGCTTCGACCACACATTAAAATCTGTTGACTTACCTTATAGGATGCTTGCGCGTAATCTTATCGAAACTCAGCTCTGTCATTTGAAACAAAAAACACATTCTTTTTCTTTCGTGGGTTGTAATTAAATTGCCATTGATTTGAGAAAATGTATAGTCACGTTAACTCTACTATTTGTGTAGGAAACTTCTACGAAACTCAAACATAGAGCATGAAGTTTGATATTTTAACTAATTGTTTTCAATAATATCTAAATTGAGTTTGTTCCTCTCATTATAATATTTCCCATCTTGCCATCTCCGAATATTCTTATCCAATATTAAAAGATTCTATACAATTGTTAAAGCGTACATGAAAGCTGTTTGGTTGATTCTGAGGAAAGAATAATGCATTTAAAGTTTAAGTCATCAAATATATAATAAAAAGTGATTACATAGGCAATCGGTTGGTCTAGTGGTTAGAGTGCCTCCCAGTGGATCGGGAGGGCCCAGGTTTGGACTCTGGTAGTTCGGAACTCCGGACAAAATTGTTCTTCGACATTTTTCGATGAAACTCTCTATGTAGCCGCATAGCAAACTCAGGACTGTCTGTATCGGCATGGGCTTTCCCTAGTTTCCCTATACCCATGACAGAAATATCATGGTAAATGCGATACAGAGGGGGATTGCAGCCGCAAAGGGGCGGGGCGAGCAAGATGGAATTTATAAGTGGAATGTAGAGAGTAAAAATACAAAAAAGATGTTGCGTGCGTGTGTACGTGTTTTACATATTTTACACACATGCTACACCCAGAAAAAACATACACATATGTATCCTCGTATATGAGTTATATTTTTGATGGTAAATGTAAATTCACCATTTGTTTTGTTAAAATCGGTCATATAGCTTCCATATGCCCTTCTATAAACACTTTAAAAGTTTTAGCGTTTAAAAAAACTCACGCAGAACTTCGCATGTTTGTAGGCTTGGAAAAAATGGAGCATGAAGGATTCCGCCATTATGTCAAACAATATACATATTTTTTTCATTAAACAGCAATTAATCGGTGGATCTGCATGTCGCATTGATATCTATATGTCACATTGTCATGTCATGTCAGTGTCTTTTTCAATATCATAAAAATATTAGTTATTGTGCAGACAAGGAAGTATAAGGTATGGCTATTGAATAACCGGACTGAGGTCCTGATACTTTTTATTTATCCCCAATTACGTCTACATACAATATTTTTTTCGTCGCAAATTTATATTTAGTTTAGACAAACCATATGCAATATCCTTGATTGTTACATCATTTATTTTTTGAAGTGCAGAACTTGCTATTTCCGTTTTGCTATTCACCAGCTTTTCCATCCATGAAGATCGTACCTACTTTAGAGGTCGATTCTAGATGTTCGATTCTTGGGATTGTTTAGCTTCTTGTTTGCAATCGCAGGAAAAAGGGAGATAACGTAAACGGGACTTATTTGTAATCTTGTCGGTATATCCATGGCGCAATTGTTGCAGGTGTTTCATCGAGTACTCGTAACTACCGGTGCTTGCAATGTACTCGATGAATCAACTGTAGAAAAACTCCAGCGTGTTGTTTTTGAAAGATATAAAGTCGTTATGACAATGACCTAAATTCGGCAGCAATGCAAATACAGTTGTGTTACTATTGCTTGCTCAATATGTTTTAGTTGTTTATCATATTTATACATTGTTGGTCACTGAATATAAAATATTATAGGCCAAGGTGTTTTCAAAAAAGTTTATAGATGATACTCGTAACAAAAGAGACTTCTTGTGGCTAATTAAATGCCATTATAATATGCCCCTCTGTGAAAATGAAGGTTTACGGTTTTTTAATTCTACGTAAAATTAGATTTTATCTAATTAAAATTTTACTTACAAATAATCAGTACTTTCATTTGCAAATAATCAAGTGCATACATGAATACTCATATTAAGAATATTTAGCTAACGTTTCGAGATTTGTTTGAATTAATTAAAGCTTTCTTTACCGAATTTCTAGTTTTAGAGCTCCGCTTTTCGTGCCGCCATCGGCCCTACACTTATTCCCAGCTTGATACTAAAACACAATCGATGAGTATAGAGATCTTACTGCAAAATTTAAAAGTAATTATTTATTAAATGAGTTTGAAAAAAACCGCCATTTCTAAATTGCGCCTAATGGAATGTTTCTGTCTTACACGCGGCGTATTTTCCCACCTAATCAACAATGTTCAAACATCCGGGCACCTTATCAGTTTCGAACGATATATAACTGACCGTTCATGCAAGGTTCGGTATGTCATTTCGCGACCCGTGCTCGAAGAGCTCGCCGGCCGAGCTCTTCTAGTTGTATCCTGATTCATTAGTCAGTTTAAAAATACGTTCGATATTTACTTTTATAACAAATTAGAAAATATTTTCATTTCGTTAGTTCTTAAGTTTATAGAAAACGGTTATCGATCATAATGGCTTGGAGTGCGATAATGTTGAGCTATCTGTATCAGATGCTGATTATCATTGTGATTACTGGATGCACCACAAATGCTGCCAAGCTTGGTAAATCCGTCCCTCGTACGGATCTCTGCGTAAGGTGAGAAAACAAATATTGTGTTTAAAAACCCTATGTCTTATCAGCGAATGTTTTTGTTAAGACTGACAGCGCAATCACAGGGTATAAAAATGTAGACTATATCGTTTAATACGTTCAGACATCCGTATACGTAATTAAATTGTTCTCCACCTACCGTTGGTTAAAAAAAACCTTATAAATAAGTTGTCACGATTTCTTTGTTTACCGTATACATTCGTACAGATAAAGAGCCATTCGATAAATTAGCTTACTAAAAATACAACATGTTTATATTATATACTGTCATGATATGACAACATACACGAATCATAAAAGTAGATGACCTACAGCTGACGGATTCTAATGCCCATTCCCGTCGTCTTGGACGAATTTAAACGATCCCTACGACTGCTTATTGTTGGCCATTATCTCTTTTAATCTCGGAGCGACGAGAGGTCGAGTTGACTGCTGGGTGATACTATCTTAATAATAAAAGTTCCCATTCTACAAAGCTAGGCCAATGACCCTGGGCCGAAAATTTATATATCTTAAATTGCCACCAATTATTGCATTTTATTACAAAACACGTTGCAAATTGTTTGCTGTTTACAACGAAATTTTAATTTCTGAATCGTAGGAAGGATTAATAGGTGCAGCAAATTATTGTAAGCCGTTTTACACATACAACGATCGTTAGGTATTATTCGTGAGCTCGGACTTTATTTATTTTATTCCTTTCTGTTTCAATAGTATGTGACTCGTTTCCATCTATCGATATCATTCATCACTAGTTAATACATTTTCCCGGGTGTTACTTAGGTTTCTTTAATTTTATTTTATCCTCTTCTGCAATCATTTGCAAGGAAACTGCGATAAACAGGTCGCACAAACATTGAGAAACTTCCTCCTTGACTCTACTTCGAATATGCGTGAATGTGCATGGACTCCGTTAATAATTGTTCAAATGTTTATCTCCTACAAAATTCTAATTCATACCACAATTTTCGAGATATTGATCTCGTCAATATCATCTCCATTCCATGCCCAAAGGGAAGTTGAATAGTACCTATTACCTTTCGAGTATGTCTCATATTAATGAATTTCTTAAATCGTGTCCTATTTTTTCCAGCATCTTCAATTCTATTTATAATAACCTGCAACTACGATATATTACATTTTCACTGAAAGTTTATTGTATTGGTTATCGATTTGGAAAACAAATACAACGTTGTGTTATTGTAGCACTAACTCAAATAGTTGGCGTATGATTAAGAAAAAATCACGTATATATATACATTTACAAAATACTTTTTTTAAAAGTGGTTCGTTTTCAATACAATTATACCGAAGGATTTGTATATTTTACACATCCCGCTTATGTCATATCCGAAAATAAATAAACTATGTAACAATCTCTCTCTTTTTGTATGCGTTTTATTGAACTTAATCGATAATACGTCCCTGTAATATATATATTCGTGTGACACGCTTGATGACTAATGATTTTTTTTCTTCGTATACCGAGACTGTATGCGTCGTAACGAAGTCAGTTTTCTTCGATTATTCATATATATAAATGCATGCATATATAACTTCTTCAAAGGTTCATTGGAGTTTATCATTTGATTCCTGTATGCTAGTCCGAGAATACTTCTGTTATCGTGTCAGACCCGAATCGGATGAAAGAGAAACGTTTTGAGCATATATGTATACAAACGTGGCGTGTATGAACACTTTTCATTGTTGTAAAAACGTAAAGCACTTCAGCACAATGTTTGAAAGTTGATATACTGTTTTTTATAGTACGTGTCATCACTTTATTTCTATAAAATAATATAAATGAAAGCGAAATCACTGGTTCAGTTGTAAAACTTGAATCCAATAAGAAGTTGAATTTCTAATCTTCCTTCCCAGCTTGCGCACTTTTGTACGTAGCTCTTAATATTTTCCAGACAAAATAATATAGAAAGCTGCAAGATTCCCAAACTAAGCGACCTCTACTCGGTTGAAGTTTTAGTTCGAAGATACAGAAAAACGTTTCTGCTTAAATCTTGTCTAGACTTTAAGCTTACATGCTTGCATGCATGTATTCGTTACAAGAATACTTTGAAAAAGTGCTCTTTTGTACCGATTTTATTCGTGCTTCCATCAGATTCTTTTTTCTTTGCGAATCAGATCTCGAACTATTTAAATGTCACGGCAAAGAATAACAAATCGCCACCACTTTATCAGTTATTTTAATGAACTTTGAAAAAAAAACTACTGATAACAAGAAGTCGATTGGTTTTGATACGCTAGATTACAGAAAATTGGCTGCTCATTTAAATTTGATTTTTATTATTTTCTACGAAGTAGCCGTGAAGATTTTTCTGATGAGGATATTATGTCAACTCCAAACTACTGAGTGTAAGCTTCCCACATTATTATAAAAACTTTTTATGTATAGCGCAACGTCGATTATACAGGGTGGCCCGTCAATTGACGTCATGAAAAAATTTAGATCCGGCATGTCGTGGGGTATCCGAATCACCCCCATGTATGTTCCGCAATTTTTTAAAGTTTAGGAGTTATGATTTTTTTCGATTCTTTGAGGAATTTCGACATGACCAGTTCTAAAAAATTCTAAAAGAAAAAGCAAGAGACTTTTCAGAGTCTTTTTTTTGTAACTAAATTCTTCTGAGTTGCATTTTTCTGCATAAAATAATCAGCTTCGTAACTTTAATGAAACTTATGAAAATGTTGGTCTAAAGTTAAAAATTTACGTTCCGTGAATTATGACTTAAATTTTCAACTTTAAATTAAAAATAAAAACTGGTGACATAATGATTCCTTAGTTAGTCTCAGAAATGCGCCAGACTCTCAGCTTTCATAATAATACAAAAAAAGTGGTACGTAATGGGGGAAATTTTCTAAAATCAGTCTTCAAAGACAGCAAGGTGGGAAATCCTTAAAATTTGCCAACTGATTATAATATTGTTTTACGATGTATTATTTTACGGTGTATTAATATGAAAGCTGAGAGTCTGACGCATTTCTGAGACTAACTAAGAAATCATTATGTCACCAGTTTGGATTTTCAATTTACAGTTGAAAATTTAAGTCATAATTCACGGAACGTTAATTTTTAACTTTAGACCAACATTTTCATAAGTTTCATCAAAGTTACGAAGCTGATTAACTTATGCATAAAAATGCAACTCATAAGAATTTAGTTACAAAAAAAAGACTCTGAAAAGTCTCTTGCTTTTTCTTTTAGAATTTTTTAGAACTGGTCA